>OZ014448.1:13669777-13723325 GCA_963966035.1 Acleris laterana | reverse complement strand
CTACACCGTCTGCCGCCCAACGAAACCCAGGACACTACCGCTTCACTATTCAATTGAAAGTATCGGCGACAATTTTTCAATCATTTCTGCACTCGCCACGAGAGCCGTTCACTTTTATGCGGACTACTTTTTTCCATGGTTCTGCAGATCTATTCTATCAAAATTGCTACATTACAAGTAAATTATTTACTGCCCATCGTAAAGTTTATCATGAAATTGGCTAGTTGGACTAAAACAAAACTGAAATCCTTCATCTAATATTAATTTGTATAGTATTATTTAACGTTTTCGCAGCATACGAGACATTTTTCAAATGAAAAGTGGAATGGCTAGGTGTCCAATAAGTTTTTTAAATACGACAACATTGATATCTACAAGCCGGATAGTTTACCGGGCGCGGGTCTTAAATGATCATTCACATGAGGCCTATAAAGACGCTAGAAGTCGGCCATATACTGTGAGAACATCCCGAGCTATCTCCTCTTTCTACATGAGAAGCCCGAAATCATTTTCAGAGTAGATGTCCGAACGCGATTTGTGGTCTTTAGGGACTCCCAGCATCTATGTCAGAGCCAAAGCGGTAACTCAACTTTGTTTTAAGGTTAGGTTAAGTGAACGATCACAATAATGACTTCAGCTAAGAGACTATTTACAAAAGCTACGGGATTGTCAATTTGATCTTACAAAGACATGCAGATAATTAGTGTCGCAGAGTAGTATCGTTTCGGCCCGCTCTCGAGCTTATTACACTGCAATTGATCACATTTACCTAGAAATGTGACAATTGAAGACAAATTACATCTAAAATAAATAAATATAATATATTTATATTATGTGTATAAGATTTGACCGATCAAAGAACAATATTATTACTAAAATACGAAGATAGAACTAAAATCGGCCAAAACTTCTCTTACTTAACATGCTAAATATGTACACAATCGCAATGAAAATAAGATGAGGATGAAACATACCTGTCTTTCTAGTGGGAGGTAAAGGCACGTTTCAAACCCACCATGTATATTAATCTGGATATAATGATATATTATGTGATAGTAGGCAGCTAACACTAAAATAACGTCAATCGTCAAATCTCAACTAATTAAAAAAAGAAACAATCAGGTACCTACTGAAGCTATACATACTATTGACGGTAAAATATCCAATACGGCTAAAATATTGCGTTAACGGCATTCATAATTGTGTAGATATACTGATAGTTCTACGCTAACTTCTAAGTTCTATGGAGTCCAACATCCACTAGTGGTAGTATGTCTGAGGGGTACCTGAATGCCTCCGGTCAGATCGTAGTAAAGCGAGTTGGGCCCGAGGCCGAGCTCGTCGTCCTGGCATTTACCAAGCGGATCAGTAAGTCTTCTTAACATATTCTCTACCTCGTTGCAACAACGAGAAATAATTACAATGTTATTCGATCATTCCAAGCGAACATATAACATTCCTTACCAAAATAAGCCGGCGCGCAATGTTTCCAGTGATATGACAAAGCCAAAACAGTATTAAATAAATAAATAAAATCGAGCAAGTGACTACGGGAAGCAAGGCGGGAACAATGCGCGCGCGGGCAGGAGTGTGATGGTAAAGCGACAAGCGTTTAGTGGGTTAGTAGGAAGCGAGGCGCTACATGCGGTGCGGCGGGTGCGGGGCGCGAGCGCAGACCTGGTGGTGAGATCGGGGACCAGCCACCCCGCGCCCGTGCTACTACTTTTCCCGGCAAACAGTGACAAGTCCGAGGCTGCGGTGGCCTACTCTGACGACCGAATGACCGCCGCGCCGCGGTCGAAACGTGGCCGTTACCGAATGCGTTTCTGGCGCGGTTCGACGGACGTTCGATCGCTAGGAGAGGCGCTCCGGCCGCCGCGATGCGATCACCACCGTCAGGCCTACACACTACCGTCTTTACCGAGTCACTAACTCCATTCGAGGACGGGTTTAAACAAAAAATAAAACAAGTAAAAAAAAATAAGTAGATGAGAAAAATTTGGCAAATCAAAAATCGAAAGGTATTACAATAAATGAGTACAGCGACTAGTGACTAGTAAATAAGAGTGATAACATTAGTGAGTGTGTGTGGGACCCACCGGTTGCGCTCTGTTGGGAGGCTGGCGTAGGGCGGACGGTTGCGGTGGCCCCGCGTAATCAAAATAGAACTCATCGTACCGGTAAAATGGCTCATTGTAGCCACCTCGGTAATCACCGTACCCGTAATAGTCGTAATCATAATCTATAAACACACAACACACGCCTTTTAGAGGCTAAGCTAAACTAACGCTAACTTACAAGCTACCGTGTTGTCGGCTCCACGACACTCTACCGGGAAAAGATTAACATGCTAGTAACGGGGCGTCACACGGCGCTCCGGCGCCCATGCATCTCTATCACAAACCTTCGTCAATCAACCCACAAACAAACGTAGTAGCACTAGTCTCAACAGCCTCGGGTCTCCTCTAGTCTGCGGATAAACTATCCCACCACCAAACATTAAAAAAGCGTGTGAAACGAACATGATATAAGAAATCGTGACCCTTCTATGAATGACTGCTTACATCCGCATGTTATCGATGAGAAAATGTATCGAAGGTTCGAGGCATGCATCGGTGTTGGTTAATCAGGTTATTACAATCAAATTGTAGTCACTACTTTCTCCTCTATATGAAATGTTGTCTTCATTTAAACAGCCTATCTGTTTTTAACTATTCGTCTCCCGAAACCATGCACTGATATTGGATTCTAAAGTAGCTGTCATTAATGTCTAGCCTAATTTAGCAATAAGTTAATGAAATATGTTTTCAGCCGCAACCGTACTCAAAATTTTCCGTCCTTTATTGAATAGCAACGCGAGGTAGAGTATGGTAACACTGTGTGGAAAGTCCCGTGTAAAGTTGCGGCCATTTTGTTAGTAGGACAATAGCGGTGTGCGAGTGTGTGCGTGGAGACCACACCGTGTACTTCACTGGCCGACTCATGCCAAAGGTGAAAGTATCTACAAAACTCGCTTGACTAAGTAATTGAGAAGATAAATTAACAATTTTCGCAGTTATTTTCACCAAGGGCAAAGAAGAGGAAACTGTACGAAATCGTGTTGTGGGGTGGACTGGCGAGAGGCCAGAGAAAGAGATTTGTGATTGTTTCTTGAGTTTCGTGTTTACATACATACGACGTGCTTTTAGTAAAGGTTGCAGTGTCGAAATGTAATTTAAAAACTTGTTGCATTAAACGATTAAATGTTATTAACTAGTACAAGGGATTCTTAGTTTCCTAGCAAAATCCTTATTTTTCATAGGGTACGCTTGATGCAGGAGACTTAAGACTCCTATATATATTTGTTCCTATTTCCTAGAACTATTCACAGTATATTTAGCTTAACCAGTCATTCTAGCGTCCGCTACCCACAACAGATTGTACAGTGTAAAAATAAATACCTATAATATAATAATAACTTCAAGTCCAAATATTGTACAGTAGCTCGCTAACATTTATTAAACATTTTGGTAATTACAGGAGTCAAGATCTGGACTTATTTACACGACCAACGCCAAATGTATTTACCTGGTTTTATCAACTCTATTACAACTTTAGATTTATACAAGTTAGTAGTTTAGGTGCCTATAAAGACCAGTCCAAGAGTATATTTAGACACAAAACCTAGATGGTTTTGGTATTTATTAGATACATATTTTTTGGCAACGGAATCCTCTAGATAAAGATTTAGATCTAAGGAAGGAGTAAATAACCATTAATTATTACTAAAGAAAGGTACAGACTCTCGTAGATAAATGGTAAAAGAGAGAGTAGAAGAGTAGAGAAGTAGCTCTTTATTTTAAGTAGATGAACTAATGCTGTTGTAAAAGTTCCTCATGCAATTGTCATCAATGCATTTGGTGGATAAGGTGCAGACAAATACATATATGTTTATGATGCACTTTAATTTCACCGTACCTTCTAAAACTCTGGAATCTTGGCACTAAGGACCGTTTTGTTTTTGGTCGAACTCAGAAGTAGGTATACATTTTAGTACCTTGTCGCAGTTATTGATCTACTAAATTCAAACCACTTACTTTAATACATAACTACGACAAGGTACTAAAAATGTACAGTTACTTTTGAGGGACTGTAATAAACAAATTAAAAACAAAATAAAACTACTCAGATTGTAATAGAGTTGAAAATTCACATACAATTAATACAATTTAAGTAGTTTAACTACGTACGTTGGTTTTAACATTGTTTATCATAGTGCGCCGCTCGCAAATGCGCACAAAATGGTGTTGCATCACAGTATGCATAAGGAGTCCAGTCTTGAAATGATTCGCGTCCTAACCTTGCTTAAAAAATTATATTCTGAATACACAATGGCTATTGCTGACGCCAGGCTACGAGTTTGTGGAGCATTACAGTTTTAATCAGTCGCCGAATTGTGTCGATCGCCAGAGAGAAACTTTCAACTGTGGAATGCAATAAACATATCGCGTGTTGAGATCAGTACACTGCGTTAAACTGACGAACTCGATACAATTACGGATTGACTTCTGACACGAGTTGTTGAGCGTTTAATATTAAATTCAATCCACTTTCAGTTTAATACATTATTGCGAAGTATTAGCTACTTGTAAGTTCGACTGTCTTATGAGCCCACTGGGAACGACTATGTAACATTTATTCCATAAACCCACGAATCCTGTACTTACTTATTCTGTTCTGTAATTATGGAAAATGAATTTTCTGAAATATTCAATTTTGAATTTTGAATTTTTTTTTTTTTTTAGCTGTATCTTCAGTCGCAGTCCAATACAAAATGCGTTTGAACAATAATGAAATGTAACCGAAAGCTCTATTCAAACTCAAATTATGTAACGCGGTAAGTAGCAAATCGTAATCCTGGCGTGAACAAAGGCCCGTTATCAGACCGTTGTGTACGTATATAGTGTCTCTGTATGTGTGTGTGTGTGTGTTTGTGTGTGTGTCACTGACCGTAATCGCCGCGGGCGCAGGGCGGGCGCGTCTGAGGCTGCGGCGTGCGACCGCGCAGCGCGCCGTGCACCGGGGAGCAGCTGCACCAATCAAATCTGACGTTAACACCAACATCGCGGTGATCAGGGGTGTGATTCTCTCAAGAAGCAAAGGTGAACGAATGAACGAGTGATGTCCAAGCGGCGAGATTAAGTAGTCCCGTCAGTGTGAACAAAACACATTGTAGCGCGTGCATTTTCAATTTAGCAGCATGGTTCCTGCCGATGGGTCGAACGTATAAAGCTGCTTAATTGAAAATGCACGCGCTAAAATGTGTTTTGTTCACTCTGACGGGACTACTTAAACTCGCCGCTTGGACATCACTCGTCCGTCCGTTCGACCGTCGTTGTTTAGAGAATCACTACCCTGCACGAGTCGACCGAACTACTCTTAGCATCGACAGTTTTCAACGTTGAGTTCCCATAGAACAGTGTCACAAGGACACAGTCTAGTCACGAGGAAGAAATTAACGTTGACATTAAATATTGACTTGCAACAGTGTTCTATAGAAGCTCAGGAATTAAAATACAGTTCGCAAACAATTGACAGTAATGTCGTGGTTCAAAATGGAATTAACTAGTTATTACACTTTCACGAAGATGATGGCGTCGTCCTATCATAGTAGATATAAATGTGCTCAAGACCCAGGATGAGTCAGGAAAATTATCACAAGACTTTTCAGCGTGAATGTGTTGTGCATATTGAACTTTTTCTGATATTTTGTTAATTTCACTCTATATAAACAATACATACCTATAGATTTACTTAAATTATTTAACTTTTTATGTTAATCAGCGGCCATAACCGAGTAACACGCATAATGCATCATCTATCATAGCATAGCATAACATTCATAACCCTTATGAAAAAAAATAGCAATGACATACATTCAGCCATTGTATTGAACAATGCAGAAACACTGCCGACAATAATTAAGATTCTAGGCAACATACAGTATCTATGGGTTGTATTATCCTTTTTGATTGAGTATGCCGTTTCAAATGAATAACCTAACGAAAAAAGGGAAGGTAGGTTCCATCTTGTGTAGTTAAACTTTAACTCAACTGAGGCAGAGACGAGTGGAGCGAAGCTGTGCCAATATTAACTAATAGAAGGCGCATGCCATGCGGTCACGTCGAGCGCGCCTTGCGAACGTTAGTATAGAATCTATTGATTAATATTGACAAAGGTCCGCTCCCATTTTATCCGTAGTTACTGGTAAAGATAAGGTCATAAAACTCATAAAGACCGCCACCATCCATCGCCGTTGAAGAGTTTAACCCGTTGAAAGTTGAAACTCTTGACGAATCTGATCTGATAATTTAGTAACACCCTTTAGCCTTAGATACTATGCAATAATGTTCATTATAATGCCCTGACGACAGAGGTTACATTACATGATTAAGTTTGTGTAGTTGTATGAAAAATTATACAAGTTAAACACTAGGAGATAGGGTATAAATGCTTCCTTCATATTATTCAATTACATTAACCGCCTGTTTCACAATCGAGACGTAAAGCATATTTTGACAGATTAATTTAGCCTTTCTCTTTCATATAGGTAGGTACTCTCCTGGAAAACGGACAAGGAGAGAGCCAACTTTAAATTGTATATATATAAATTCAATTCGTCGATTGTAAAACAGGCCCTAAGAGCGCAACGATATTTTTTCTATCTGCTTATCTAGTCAATCGACGACTTATTTACATATTTTTGCTATTCCTCAAATAAAACCTAAAAGGGAACATTTTGCTTTGGATAAGCGCCCTAGCACTATAATCGTAGTTGTTGTGTAGTGTACGCATCATTCCATTAGAGCTAGGGGAACGCATAGCGGTCGGACGAAGGGCCGACTCCCACGCAGAAAGGGCAAAGGGGGCGGGGCGAGACTCCGATAGTGGGCCGCCTTCCGTCCCTCCCGCCAATAGCGTAGATGCCGTCGACGACGTTATCAGCTGGGAGATATTTATGGGACAGCTTATGTTCTATCCGAGACGGTCTAGTTGGTTAGAGCCGCCAGCTAACCGTAGTTTTTTTACATCTTCTGTTAACATTATTTTTATTTACTTTCGGTGTCTAGTTGTTGAGGATAAATCTTGATGATTTCCATGATAAACCGTTGGATTGCTTTGATAAAAGTGAGTGCTTTAACAACAGACGGTTTACCTAGTTCAACTAGAGACCATGCAAACATTAGCAGCGCGGTCGTCGCGAGGCTGTACACTTGCTTATACGATCAGGGAATACTATGATCGTTGATCAATTTGATCATTATCAGTAGATCATAGTATTTATCGTACGTTTACCCATCTCCTAAGAACTAACTAGCGCTGCAACCGCAGTAATGTGAAGGTAGCCCATCCCCGCTCCTGCTGCCCTGCTTCTGCGCATCTAAACGGCCTAATGTGATGGCTCTACAGGGTGTTTGGCACTCGGGTGTAGGCGTTTTACGGGATGATAGTAAGGGTCATTCTGAACATTTTTGACCACATTCACTACCTATTATGCTAAGTTTCACGGTTTCCGAGATATTGATCATTTTAATAGGAATTTTTGTGATACGAAAAACCTCCTTAATTCAAGTATATATATATTTTTATAGTGTTTTCTTGTATGATTTGAATCACTATGAAATAAGGAAGTTTTAACGCTACATGCCATTTTTTTTCCTTACAACTTTTTGAGTATTAATCCAAGCATTAAGAACGGTGTCCCCTTGTTTTGCTGATATTTTTTTACCGAATGTATCGTTACGACGAAATTCATCTTATTGGAAGTTTTTTTCTCTTTAAGACCCATAGGCCCCTTGCATATCTAATAAAGTACAAGCTAATAGTATTAGTGGTTTTGTATGATTTTTTTACTAATAGTAGGTATGTGCTTGTACATTATTAATTTATTATTATGCAATAGGCCCGTGTCCTTTACAGATTATCATTAATATTGGTTACTTAAGTTACTTTGGGTAAGAATTGTGACAATAACAAAATGTAAACGCCTGCGCCTAGAAAAGCCCGTCGATGAAAAGCAAAAATCTGCGAAGTTATTCGTTCTATGGAACGAAAGTCGACAAAACAAGGGAAAAAAATACACTCTTATAGCTATCTACACTATTTTTGTAGGTACAGTGACGTTCAGAATTGCATGGACAATTTATGAATGAATTCATTCATAAACTGTCCATGCAATTCTGAACGCCACTGTACCTCGTTGATCCTATTATGCCCGGTTCCTATATTCAAAAAACGAATCGTTTTCCTTACGTCTCGTTAAAATTTGACACATTTTGTACGTAGCAAATGTCAAATTTTAACGAGACGTAAGGAAAACGATTCGTTTCATGAATATAGGAACCGGGCATTAGATGTCCCCAGTTGATGTCGGTTTGGTAAAAATTTTGAACTGGATGACAACGCAATGACGCCTGTTTGTGCTGCCATTTCAACGCGGTTTGGTTGGGCAAATGTGTTTCTCACATTTCCAGAGTCCGGCAAACACACAAGTGTTATGGTGGTGCTAGCGTGTGCTACTCACCCCCCGCGGCCGTGTATCATCTGCATCATGCGGCGCTCGCGTGCGCGCAGGATCTCTTCCTTCTTCTTTTTATCGGAGGGCGGCTTGGCGAGCGACACTTCGAGCCGCGCACCGCCAAGTTCCTTGCCGTCCAACTCTTGCATCGCCTGTGATAAAAAATAAACATATTAAATGAGGCTAGACCTCGAAACTTAACTAACAATTTTAGGGGCAAACACACTCAAAAAAAATTACGTATATTGGCCCTGGCCATTCTTTTATTGCGAGTTGGTCTTTCTTCGGCTGCGATCCATTCTAGCATAATGCCTTCACTACCGGCAACGCATGTAAGCGTTCTCCTGACTGAGAGCAAAAAAAATTGAGCCTATTTCTATAGAAATTATTTTTTATTCTATAGAATATTAGTACTGATACTAAGCGGCTCGATTTCTTTGTGCGTCCTTAACATATGTCAGTTTCGTACAAAACAAAACATGTGACCCCTGGCAAAAGTTTGTAAAACAATGCCGGCAGTCAATGTGTTAAGCAACCAAACCTCAACACTGAGTACCAACAAAGGTCATACAAATACAAAGATTTGCAGAGTCAAGACAGACAGTCTGGGTGGCCTGACACTATTGTAGAGTCAACGTCATAGATGTTTACATTTTGCACCTTATTTCAACGTAATAAGGTTAAAACTGTTAACATCTTTTATATTTGTCGTATAGGTACGTAATATTTTGTAACTATCCTTACCAGTATTTATTATTTTTCATTGCACAATGTCAGCCACGCTATGATAGACAAGTCCGAATTAAAACATTCGGCGGACATCTTGCGCGCACCTTTCGCCATTCTACCGTTACTTTTGAAGGCCGCAAGCGGTCACACCATTATTTCGCCCACAAACAAGCAGCGAGTAGACTCTTAGCCGGGCAGCAAGTTTATAGACCATTATTTACTTATTATAGACAGATCAATTATTGTAATAATATTAGGTACTGGCGTAATGTAATGGTAGCTGTTATTCACTTCTCATCAAAAGCTACTATAATTTCACGATATATGTGCAAGACGAGCTAAACTAAATTGGAATAGAGACCCAGGACGACCTGTCCCGTGTCGCTCTTGATTTTTTTGCGGCGCTTCTCCGCAATAATGGTCTTGTCTGAGGCGCTAGTAGATTCCCTCCACATTACCGACGTGTAAAAGAGCCCCTATGTGGCCAATTTACAGTTTTAGCTGTAATCAAGCAAGATTAAAGCAGTACAGTACCTTGACAGCACAATCCCGCTCCTCAAAGTGCACGAAGGCGTAGTCCTTGATCTTCTTGACGCGCTCGACGGCCCCGAACCGCTCGAACTGCTCCTTCAGCGCCTCTTCCGTGATCTCCTGCGTCAGGTTCCGCACGTACAGCACTTTCACCTGCAGTCAAGATAATGCACCTCGAGACTAGGACGAAATAAATACATATCAGGAGACGATCTCACACAAATTGAGTCCTAAACTGACCTCTGGGCTTGTGCTATGGCTACTAAACAACGATATCCATACTCGTAAAAAGCGTCCAAAAAGCGTGCAAGTATATTATTTTACCTTTTCGACGCCATTGTAGGATGCTTATAGCCAAGCCACTGGCTCAACGCCATCAGAATATAAAGACGCACATCCTTAACCATTCCAACATTATTGACGGAAAGTGTTAGTATAGTAGGTAGTTATACCGATTTTAGCGACAAATATCTCTTTTTTCAAGCTTGTCTATGAAAAATCATCACTAAGGGCCTGTTGTTTGATCAGTAGGTAGTTAAACAAATCGTTAAAAAACGTGTAAAATGTTCGATTCCTTTTTCAAATTTTAACAATTGGTTGAGTTAACTACTGATCAAACAACGGGCCCTAAGAAACGAATTAACTTTCGTTAACTGGCAGTGCGGCCGTACATATTAATAATTGGTCACCACTCGTAAAAAAAGCTTAGCTACCTATTAAGTTATGTGGTTTAGATGTGAACTGAATGTGTACTCACTTTACTCATCGTATGCTCATCCGGCTCCTCTTGAGGGTCGGCCCAGTCCACTATTATATCACAGCCCCATACCTGACACAATAAATCCATACAATTATTAAGTTTTGTTCCAACCAACCCAAACTGGTACGGGGAGTCTCCTGTTTGGAAAGTAAAAAATTCCATATTCCAAAAGCGAGATGGCATTCCCATCCTTCAGGGGGAAAGAGATTTTCAAAAACACTAATTTTTTACTCCTTACCAAGCCATGGAAAGACAAAATGCCAAACCAAAAAGAAATTGGTAATTAAAAGATTCAAGTTTACTTAATTTAAAGTCTGATAAAATTTCATATCGCAATTTTAACAATTAAGGGTAAAAATTATTTTAAAAAACCCTAGTGCGAAAAATCCAACTTTCTTTTCCGAGAATTCTCGGACTTTACTCTTAACGCGACTCATAGAATCTTGCACGAATCAATTTCTGATCAGTCTAGTACATTTCATCAACGTTCTTTTAAAATCTAATCTAATATTGAAAAAATGGTTTGCCACCCAAGTAGCACGTAAGTGTCGGCAACATCAATATACCAGCCGATTTAGAACTTAGAGTTCTCTAAGAGTCGCATAAGAGTTTCAAAAAATGCATTAATATTTATAAGAGTCATTTAACACCTATTATACAGCTCATGCTGTATAAAATCATTATAGAGGAATCCGTGTAAGCTTAGGGTGCCTTATCAGAATATAAAAACTCTACTATAAAACTTTAAGTATTGTGTGACACTCCAAGCTAATTATATCGTTAAAGCTGTATAATAGCTGTATTTTACATGTAATCACTTACTTATTACAGCTTTAGGTGTTATTATAGTATCACTTGGCACTTGTTGCTGCACAAGGGTATATGTCAACTCCGTTTTAAAACTATTTCTGGTGGCGTAATTTTACACTCTTATACCTAAGTATAGTAGTTTTATGACTTCTGTCTATGAGGGTATTATAAAACTAAAAGAATAAATGAAAACTATAGTACAGCGTTAGTCTGTATTTATAAGTATTAGTTTTATGACTTCTGTCTATGAGGGTATTATAAAACTAAAAGAATAAATGAAAACTATAGTACAGCGTTAGTCTGTATTTATAAGTATTAGTTTTATGACTTCGTCTATGAGGGTATTATAAAACTAAAAGAATAAATGACAACTATAGTACAGCTTTAGTCTGTATTACTGACAGGTGCACGAACTATTTATTCGGATCATTATTGTGTTTTACGACGTAAAATGTGGAAAAAAAGAAAAAGATCGGGTGCAGTCAATGAGAATTATAAGTTATGTATGAAGAATCGAAATACAGCCAAACGAATAAAAATATTCTATTATAAAGCTGATTAAAGGCTAAAAGCTGTATAAGTGACTCCATTGATTACATAGTGCAGTTAGTAAGCTTATAATGCTCTCCGGATATCGTTGAGGCTGTTTAAGAATTGTCGCCATTTTCGAATGAATAAAAACACATTTGAAAGTATAAATAAAGAAATACTTGACAATATCTAAAGCCGTATGATGATTACCAGCATTAAATAATGTGACTGGTCTCAGATTTAGTATTTACAATATGAATATTTTGATATTATAACCTTAAAAAGAAACACTTTATACTTACCAATTTGTATATTTCCCTGGTTTTTCTTGATTATTTAGCTGGCGCGTGAATATTTTTCCGCAAACAACACACAGGTTTACCATAAATTTTAATCGGCACTTATTTACACCGTTATACCATCCGCTAAAGTGATTAAAGTCTGTTACTTATTTATTTTGAGTTCTGGTTAATACGTACGCCATTAATAAGTAAAAGCAATGTTGCGAATCCTCATCGTACATGTGTTAATTTTATTCTTTTGTAATTCTCTTCAAAACCTTATTTAAAACTATTATTCTTAAAAGATACTTATAAGAGACTATCTGTAGTGTTATAGTTCCCTTGTACACCGAATAACAGCTCTAATACAGCTATTATACAGCTTATCTATTGCTTCTACAGCTACTATACAGCCCTTATAACGCTAAAAGCTGTATTATTTGGGGCCTTTTTGCTCTTATAAGGGCTGTATAAGCGCTTATACAGCATTTATACAGCTAACATATACAGCTTTTAGTATACGAATGAACTTAAATACAGCTTATATACAGCTTGAAATGCTACTTGGGCAGGATTCTTAATCCTGGCAAACCAATCAATATACTTAAACATACTCAACTATTGAATCAAAAATCATCGTTAAAGATTATAGGGTTTCGAAGATTCACCCAAAAACATACAAAAAATGGGTGTCATGTTTGAAAAATAAAACTATAGAGATTTTATTTCCAAGTGTTTTCGCGTTTGCCAGTCTCAGGCAAATATGATCAAGTTTAATCCATCCAAAGAACGGATACAAAGGCGTTATGGCTATTGAGATCCAGATGGCGGCGAATCACTACAGATTTTGTCATAGGTTGCCTCTTAACACGTTCCCTGTCCGGGTACCTCGCATGTGGGGTCATGAAGCTTTATTACTTTTATTAGTCCGTGCTTTCACCATGGGGTCACATCCTCATACTGAATGCACAGCTGGACTTGTGAGATTGTCAGATCGTTTTGTATGGGGACAGTGAACGTGTTAACAATCTACTATACCTAAAACGAGTTATAAGAGAAGAGACGCTACAAAATAAGTCGTTATACGCACCTTTATTCTACCGGTGCCCAGCCTGCGCTTAGCTAGGGACGCCGCTTTGTGAGACTCGTATTCCAAAAAACAAAATCCTCTATTTTTCTTCTTATCATCGGGCGAACTATATATAATAACTTCGACGAGTCCCGCTGCAAAACACAGAGTCAGTACATACATGTGGGCGGGGGCGAGCGCGGCAAATAGTCAAAAAGCTTCCCTCGACCCTTCCGCTTTAGGAGCATTCCGAACACTACTAATTAAGCAAATCAAATGATATTTCAGGACAACATATACGGTACTGAAGAGCTATTCTAGAGAACAACAGAAAGATTCTCCAGTCATTACAAATGAGCATTCTCAATGCGGAAGCCAATCGTCGGGGTAACACTCTTTTCCGGCTCAAAGTTATTCGTTCTCAGTTGGCACATACATTACATACATTCATTAAATATCATGAAAAGATAAAGCACGAGCGCCTGACCACGCGAGTATGTGGCAAGTTTGATGCGGAGTTGAAAGAAGTGACGGACAGACAGCGGTAAGGATGCATTGAGAGTCACAGGTTCCGTTTATCGGTTTTGTAGAGCCAATCCTCGGGTATGTGGGTCCCCTAGGAAGTCAGAGTGGAGAGCGGTTCGGAAGAGCGGAGCAGGCGCCGCCCGCGCGGTCAGGCGCCGGGCGCAACTGAGAACCACCACAACCACCACGGAATAGCACTTATTATGAATTCGACAAGGACTTACGTGCGTGCCTAGTAAACTCCTCAAACAAATCGTCCCGATCTCGATTCTTAGGGATATTCCCCACGAATAACCGGTGATTGTTAAAGGAAACCGTTACGCCAATCTTTTTCCCCTTTCGAATTTCATAATCATTCAGCTGCAAGAACAATTCGAGGAGAATAGCCAAGGGCCGGGACGCGCGCGCGGCGCGGCCCGGCGTGACCGGAGACGGGAAGGCAGGGAGCAGGCACAAGCGGGAGCAAGCGGGGCACCCAGCGGTCCACACCAAGCCCCGCGCACTCAACCCAACTCTATTAACTCTTTAATCATTCGAGTGACACTTTACCTGTTAATTTACCAAACTCTTCCAGTATCTCCTCTTTGCCTTTAGACTTGGGAATGTTGCCGACGAAAAGTCGCAGATTCGGTACGCTAACCTTAATTCTGAGAGTCTTCCCTGGTTTTATTTCGTGATTATCGAGCTGTGGGAAAAATAACAAGGGAAAAATTTTGAAAAACGTATCAATTCGGGAATCGGCCGAGTCGTCGGTCGGTCGGTCGCCTCCTGAGCCGAGTGGATGAATTTTGTAGACGCAAGCTGACGCGCGCGGCGTGCGATGACGGTTAGAGCCAATCGTGATGAGTTAACTGACGATGATAAGCCGAAAGTGTTGACGGAGCAAAGAGGAGAGCCTGACATGTATTACGTTCTCTACCGGAGAACTTTTTGAAGCCAATTGAAAGTTAACCCTGTGAAGTGGACCGTTTAAGTGAAAAATAAAAAAAGCGAGTACAAGTGTGATGGTAACAAAAAAAAAAGCAACTTAAAATTGAACGAGGTGCACAGTAAAGAACGGGATGATGTCTCAGGACAAGCGAGGCTAGTTCAGTATATAGGTGTTATGTTGCACATTTACACAATTCAGTGATTACATTGAGGCGGCGGCCACGCACGTTTTATTGTATTTTTATTTCACTCAAGAAAATTAAAGCAATAATCGAAATATTCAAAAACTTTTGTCATTGAACGGGAGTGGCCGCCAAAGGTGGGATATTAATGGCATGCAGTTTAAATGATAGAAGAAGCTTAAATCTAAAACTCCCAAATGTCTGTGAATAATCGACAGGCAAATGATAGCCTTGCAGAATTACAGGCGCAAGCGGCCGGTAATCTTGCAAACGACCTGGGCTTGGCGGCTCCGGCGGGGTCCAACCATCGACTTCGTTTGCTAATTAAATCAAGCAACGACTAACAATAACAGGTGACGTCATTGACAAGTGTAATATTTATTTACAAAAACGGACCACTAGTCGCGACTGGTTATTTACGCCAGTAAAGCCGCTTCGGTGGGCAACCTCAGTGTTCTTTAAGAGACTGACATTAACCACAGTTTCTTTTGACAAAGACCTGATAAAAGTTACATTCAAATTTTACAACATTGTTCAGTTTACTCGTTATCTTTTCCGTTAATACAGACGATACTGGCGGTACTTGAAGTATAAATTACGGTTCTATTAGTAGAATATTATACCGAGTCGTTCTCAGGTTTTAATGCAATCAAACATAAGGCGTTGAAAGCAAATTTTTAATATGGTGAATAAAGTTAGAGAGCCGATGCTTAGACCCGAGGAGACGGATATACAAGGGACGTGGAGCCGCCAAGCCGCGGCGGCTATGTGCAGTGAGTTTAGTCTCTCAAGGGATTATACTTAAACATTCGGCGAGTAACCTGGAAATAGATGTCAAATTAGAATAAATTTTGCTTCAGATTAACATTGCACCAATTACAGATCAATGGCAACAAATTTCGTTAGATCACAAAAGTTTTAATTTTAAACAATTTAGCGTTACCAATTTTAATGTACTGAAACTTTTAGTTTAGCGATAAAAGAAACACTGTGCTGAACGTCGACAGTCGGGACAGATGTGCTCGGTAACATCGACGTATTGCATAAAGGAAGGTGCCAACAACCGCGGCGCGATCTGGGGCGCCGTGGCCGCGCGCCGCGGCAGCTGGCCCCGCGACGTTGCTAAGCCGAGGAGCGGCGACCGCGCGCGACCAATCGCGACGCACCGTTCACCGCTCCCCATTATTTACACCCAATCGCATTTCCTATGATCAAGTCCGACTCGGTGCAGTCTTAGAACCGATTAATGAAAACACGACACATTGCCAATAGCGACAGTTTAGGCTCGTTTGAAAGCGTCCGACGACAACCATCTCAGTTCCACCCCACGTCAGTTGCTGACCCGTCGGAACCAGTTAAAATGTAAAATCATCGGTTACATTGAAAGGGGTTAGTAAACGTGTTTCAGGTCGAGCTGTACCGACGCGGTGTCGGCTGGTGTGGTGGTCGGCGGGCGCGCGAGCGAGTGCGCGGAGCGGGCGAGGTGTTACCTCCTGCACGGCGCGCTGCGTGGCGTCGCGCGACGTGAACGTGACGAACGCGTAGCCGCGGTTGGTGCCGGTCATGGGGTCCATCATGAGGCGCAGGTCCCAGATGGGCCCGCAGCGCTCGAACAGCGGGATGAGCTCGTCCTCGTACATGTCCTTGGGGATCTTGCCGCAGAAAACCTCGCAGCCGGCGCCCGGCGTGCCGCCTTCCCAGCCGGGCGGCGGCCCGCCGTACTTGCGCTGACCTGCCCCACAGACATTCATCTTTTCAACGCGTTGTCGAAATACAAATGGTGGATGTGGATTCCGCCAATGACAGTTCCAAATCAGAGCTGATTTCAGCGTTGCATTGCTCGATACATACTTTAAGCTCTAATTTGTGCTGTCAACCGTGACGGATTTATTCAGTTGTTGACGTTGAATACATTCAAATTCCCTTCCTCCGATGCTGAATATAAATTGGTCAAATCAATAGAAAATGGTTTGCAATGCAGGTGTTCAGTATGAACCTTATCATAAGATGAACCTTATAAGTTTCACCTTACGGTTACATTTCAAACATCTATTTTTGTTTCCTACGGAGTTGTCTATCGTTGGCGTTAAACCTGTGATGCGGATATATCCGTCAGTAGTGTTAAGGTGAACCGCCGACACTTAGAGCTGGTACTGACCCCATTACTAGAAACAAAAACGAAAACTATGGCATAGATCTGTTAAAGTAGACCTTTTCCGATCTTGTCTTGTGCGTCTAGGCACATTAACATGGAATTGTAAGATTGTCAACAAAAAAAATACTACTTTGGCTTTTCGTCTAAACTGAAATAATAATTAAGTAACTAAATTAAATACGATGAAATGAGTAATTAAGTTATTACCAGGGACCGCAACTTTGGTGCCGATGACAGACGTATGACGTTTAGTCCGATATAGGATGTTCTTTTAATAACATTGCAATAAGGTCAGGTGGGGTAAGGGGAACTACTGGGAAAGGGAAACACTAGTTGATATATCAATAACTGTACACCGCAGCGTTGTGATTACTCGATCGATAAAGCAGTAACTGAAAATTAGTTCCAAAAAAAAAACACAGATTGAGTTATGATGATTGAACGTGTGAGTGTGACAAAAACAATACTTTAGTTGGCAAACAACGAAACTACGAGTTCGACGTGTTCGATTTGGATACCGATTTATGTGTTAAAAAGTCTGGTAACAAGTCTGCAAATGTCAGTAAGTATTGTTTTATAGATATAATTTGTTTGTATGCATATAAATTTTTGCTGAATAGGCTGTAAATGTTAAATTTTGATGTGATTTGTAACATAACCTACAAATGCATAATTGGGGTAAGGGAAACTATCATGGCCGGGTTAAGGGGGACATATGTTTCTCTTTCCCGATGTCAGAAGTAACAAACATTTTGAAGGCAAGGCAATGGCTATAGCCGGATAAGGGAACAAAAAATGCCCCTGGCGTTATTAGCCAATGAGTATATCCTAAGTATGAGTCATAATGACAGTTATTAATCTGCCAAGTTTCATGTCATAATTATTGACAGTTTCCTTGAAATGTCACTTGAAAGTTTTTTTTACTTCCTTTGTTTTTAGTTGACTACCCCTGTTCGAAACTCGTATGTTTCCCTTACCCCAAATACCGATTGTGATAAATATCTTCTATTTGCAACAGTATTTCGTTACGCATCAAGTACGCATTTCAATAAAGGTGTTTTTAAAATGTTTTGCGTAGTTATAATCCAAACTAGTATTATTACTTTTAGATTTATTGAGACTGTTTGCCTTACCCCAGAAATAGGGAAAGGGAAACGATAGAACTAGTCTAACGAATAATCATTTTCTGGCGATATGCATTAGAACTAGCATAAAAAGTATTTTGTCCTGGATAGCTAACGAAAATAAGTATGTTTTGTCTTAAGCGAAACAATTAAGAACCTTATACTTTGTAGTATAGAACTCAAAATAAGATAAGATGAATAAAGTATGTTCCCCTTACCCCACCTGACCTTACCTCAATTCTTTATAATGAAATATTAAGAATAATTTGCATAAAAAATAATGTTAACATTAAAAAACGATGCAAGTATTATTTTTATTCGTTTTTTTACAGTAATGTAATTGTAACAAAAAATATTATTCTTCGTGTAAATAAAACAACATATTAACGGAAGGTTTTTTTTTTATACATTTCACACGTACATTCAGGGCAAAATAGTTCTTGAACCTCTCGCCAATTACCAAAATTAGCGTCGCACTGGTCATAATTCCTATAACCGCACCTGGAGCAAATGTTGTTGACGATCAACCTTTCTTCATCTAAATTAATTTCTTTTGATGGAAATGACGCCAATGACTTTAAAAATAGCTCTTTCCGCAAAACTTCTGGCAATCCAAGATTCCAAACCCATCCTCGAAAATTTAACATCTAAAACAATAAGTGTCAAGAAATAAAATTAACAATATCGGTATAATAAGTATTATAATATGGGGCCCGTGCTTTTCATTCTGATGACACCAATTTGACATCACGCTGCAACTATATCATCTCAAATTTGGTAACAAATGATAGGCGGTGAAAAACTTACTTTATCATCAAAATCGTATTCATTATTTTCATCTAAGTAAGAATTAAGATTTCTACTTAATATTCTAGCAATGCACTCCATTGTAAGTTCTCGTAATGACTTGGGAATCGAATTACTTCCACCCATATTTTACGTCCTTAACGACAATATCTACCAAAACTTCAGAAAAGTGACAATTAATATGGTATGTATTTTTTTTATAGATTAAAGATTGTTCTCTTAACTGCCAGTTAGGAGAAAAATCACCATATAGTCCACATATAACCCTAATACCACAGCGTAGCGGGAAGCTTCATACAAAATACGCGACCAACCCGGTAGGGTCAGGGTTGTCAAAAAAAATATCGTCCGTGGTAAACAAGTACACGCCCAGTCTGATGATAAATGGTCACCGTAGCCTATGGACGCTTGCACATACAGCGTTTATATGAGTTTAATAAGCACAACGTACCAGTCTGATATCCTTTAGTTATTATACTTCGATTCAAAATGTATAATCAAAATCTGTTCCAAACTACTAGGAGTCATGTTACATCGTGTGCTAGTAAAAATCCACTTCAATATTGAGAAAGATCTTTCTACCTCTACGGACGTAATAGGAGCATATTTGAATAAACGCCACAAGTTCATTTTTTCTGAGGGTTCATAGATACTAATTTCCCTGTGGTTGTTCAGATCAGCCATATTTTCCATAATCTGTAATCCACTATTTTTTTTTAATAGTGTTCTATGTTTTCTGTATATGTTTTTTCCCTTTCCATGTAGCATAATCTTAGATAATTTTGCGGTAACAGTTTTAACCACACGCAACGACTCGCTCAATGCCAAAGATGAATTTTGTATATGTCTAGTAGAATCAACCAAGATGCTGCAATGTTCTGTTATGAAAAATATGTTCTCTTTTACGTTAGGTTTACGAATTGCTAACTTTGCTCTTCTCACTTGGGCTGCATTTTGTTCATTTAAAGCATTAATAACATTAGTGATTTCATCAAAATACTTCCTGTAGTACATGCACGCCTCAATCCACGTATTCCAGCGTGTTATAACGGGCCGTGGTGGCTGAGGTATGTCAGGGTAAAGTTGTCTCAATACTGACATTCTTGAGGGCGATTTTAAAAATGCTAATTTTACACTTGCTATTAATTCATTAACATCATCGTATAATTCTCTAATTTTCTCTGCAACACGGTTTAGCCCGTGGGCTACACATGTTACGTGTGTTAAATTTGGGAAAATGTCGTTTAGTGAGCGGCCTGCTTTTAACATATACGGAGCTCCATCAGTGAGAAACAATGCCACTCTTTCATGATAAGTATCACTTTCAAACAGTTTGTTTAACGAGTTAATCACTAATTCTTTAATAGTAACATTATTGGTTTTGGCCAGAACTTGACAAGCGATAAGGTGTGGTTTGCTCGCGTTGGTTTCCTTAAGAGCTCCGACAATCACATTTGCAATTTTTTGCTGAAGTCTGTCTTGTGTCTCATCCACACTTACGTAAATATATGAATTACCTATATCTTGCCGTATAGAAGCGTAAGTCTTTTGAAATGTTTTTGGTAAAAAATTACACCTTAAGTTCGATTCTGACGGTATACTCACATTATTTGCATATTTTCCGCTAATGCATTTTTCAATAAAATTGGAAAAGTTCTTATTTTTTAATTGATTCCAGGGTATATTCGAAGCTATCATAAATTTTGTTAAATCCATATTGAAATCATGCTGTGTCATTTTTCCTCCTTCTCGTTCTATATGCTTTTTTGTTTTCAAATGTTTCTCTATATTACTTGCTTTTCCTGTTAAATATTGGTCACAGCAGGAGCAGTACATTTTTTCATTTTGTAAAATCAGAAAAGGAAATTTCTGCAAATACGATTCCATAGCAAAGCAATAATATTTCGGTTATATTTTACAAATGAAAACTAATTAAACAGAAATTGGTTGTCATTTCCCACAATCTTGGTTTTAACATGACAGACAATTATGTTTTTATACGTGGCCAGTACGTGGAAAACTCTTAACTCAAGTTTTAATATCAGTAAACTAAAGAGGCTAATAAGTTGTTATTTGATTAAGTGTATATAATCTAGATAACAACACTCTGTATTTAGCTTGACGTCGTACGTCTGTCATCGGCACCAAAGTTGCGGTCCCTGGTTATTACTATCGGGTTTCTTATTTCAAGAAATTCCAGAATTCATTTTTATAGTAAGTAGTCTAATTCAGTAGTTTTCTGTACAAGGCTAAGGGCCTGTTTCACAATCGACAAGTAAATTTATCTGCCATATAAAGTTAGCTCTCTCTTTGTCTATTTTCAAGTGTAAGAAAGAGAAAGGGCAAAATTTATCTGTCAAATACGCTTTACTTGCCGATTGTGAAACAGGCGGTAACTGTACTATTAGTTGCTGAAATAATTAGTAATACAAGAGAAATCAAAACAAAATTTAAGAAAAATCTAGGCTTCTGAAAGCCCATCGTAAATCTGACTGAACCACTAAGCGTACCGGTCATACACGGTCCTGTACCCTGATATCAGGCTGATATAAATACAGATGAAGTCAAAAATACGTCACGGGCAAGAAAATGCTACTACACTGTACTCTAAACTATTGACTATCTCCTAGACTAGGCACAGTCTGGCCCGCGTGAGACAAAATTGGCGGGAATCCGTTTGCGTGGGGTGAATGACTTGTGAAGATGCTAGCGGAGAAAAGCGCGCGAAATCCGGTGTCGTTTACTGTAGCATTCTCCGATTCGTATCGGTTTAAAAATCAAACAATGATAGGTAATACTGGTTACGTGGTTTTAAATTCTTTTTTGCGTGTCAACGGGGTGTTAGATGTGAGCTGACAGCTGGTTCCGAAAGTTTATTAGGCCCTGAAGATTTTAAATCGAATCGTTCTAATTGGATTCTAACAAGACTATCGAGCTGTAATTATATAGATTTAGATGTATTTATATCTGTGCTACCTACTACAACACTCACACGCATGCCTATTAATTCCTATCGGACTTATTGGAATCATATGCGAAGCATCCTCGGGGAAAGGAAATGGCGGCATCTAATTAGTTCCATTCCAACTCTATAATTCTGAATCTTTACGCGCTATTTAGCTGCTCTTCTAATAAGAAACTAGGTAATACACGTTCTTTTCAAAAGATGGCGCTGTAATCAAACTAAAATTGGTACGACCTCTACAGGTTATTGCACTGACCTGTGGTCACGTCTAACGTGTACCCGGTCCTGGCTAGGATGTGTTTTATCTTCTCTTCGTCGGGACCCTTGACCTGGACAGCAGCAGCTAGCACGGGCGCGCCCTGCACGCCCGCTCTGCTTTTTTGTCTGAAACCCAACAAAAACATGTTACTAACTACTGCAATTCGGACCGATTTGCGACACTGCAATATACCCATCCCGTTCTTGCGCGATGTGTTGGAGCAGTTTGCAACATGCGGCAATTCCGGATCGTGCAATAAATCACGGTGAAATGTGACCCGCGTTAAACACAATAGCATTGAAGCGCAAGGCTCCCATATCGTAAAATATTCCGGTACGAATTTTATTTTTAACCTGGGTTCTTTTCAACGCGCTTGCGATTGCAATTATAATGTCATTGGTCACGAGGAAATGTACCGCGTTTTAAAATCACTGTAGGAAAAAGATTGAGCGCATATTTATTTAGTTATCGGCAGGCGCGGTTATTTGCCTCGGGTGGTTGCGACGCGAATATAAAGCTTGCAAACGAGTTTCTGCATCATGCAATGGCTGCAGAGGCTAATGACCAGCCGTAATCTAATCTCGCGAACGGTGCAAACATACGGACACGGGGACAAATAGAACGTCAAAATGATCTTGTTACAGCGAATCGAGAGGCTGCGCGCTGCGCGCGACTAAACTTTGCCGGCGCGGTGCTCAGTACACAAAGCTAAAATGCCGACATTACTTGAATTTCCAATACTAATTTCCGTGTTAGGAAATTGCTTAAAATGTTTTTAATGTCAACATTTATCTTATGAGGGCCATTTTCTGAATTGAAAGATACTAAAATATTCCATTTGCGCATTATAAGTATTCGTTTTTAAAGTCAAAGATGCTTTAAACATGATAATCTAAATGCTTTTACGAGTTTACAAGTAGGTAGCGATATGGACATATCCGATTAAAAATTCTCATACCATAGACGACGCTATGATAATTCTCAAAATGGAAACAAGAGGGCGCTAATAGGCCCAAGTGTTCAATTACTTACTCGCAATTAAAAATTCGCGAGAACAAAACCGATATTGCGTCAAATCAATTTTTTTAGATTGTGACCCAGATAAACGGTCCGACCAGTTGGCAACTGTCCAATAAACCGTGCGGGTTGCCGCCGGGTTGAAAAACATGACAAAGACTGCTACCTCTACCCTTTACATGAAAGGGACGCGGTTATGTATCCGAGTAGAAAGTCTAGTCTATCCCTTTACGGACTAATAAGTAATTATAATTCACTCACCTATAGGTCTTCATGACTCCACATAAATAAGCACTTTTATTCGATACATGCTCGAGATTTGAATCTAAAAATTGTCCAAGAACACTTAAAGCACCGTCGGATGGAAATTCTTTTAAGGCATCTAACGCACGTTCGTCCAGCTCCACGTGCGCTAGCTTTCCAGTCTTATAAATGTCGTCGAGCTTAGCAGCTACCTGGAACGTAAACGAATGCCTTGAGTATGGCTTCACAACTTACGCTCCTCAATTCCCACATAGGATAGCACATTTACAAGATTATAAATACTATTCAAAAACATCAATACAAATTTGTGTCAGCATCCCGACTGAGATTTTGAACTCCGTAGAGGACTCCCGCAAATTTTTGTATTTAAGCACAGTATATTAACAATAGGCTTTCGTTTTTAATGAAGAGATGGCGTTGCTGTTTGATATTTCGGAAACGATATCTCGTAAATCATCTCAAACCCGTCCGATACTCGGGTGTTTGTAGGTACCCAGACAATTTGAATTTTAACATTTATAGATATTCAGAACGCGGGTAGTTGTAGTGGTTTCCAATTAGGCATTCCCAACAAGAACAAAAGTAAACTTGTAGCAGTTTCAATTACCGTCTTAAAACTTAATCATTTTTCATGATAAAAAAAAGGTATTATCAATCCATCGTTAGTGTAATAACGAGGCGCGTTAATAATCAATTTCTTGAATGTGCACAGGTAATCTAAGCCTTATAGAATGCTTCGTACCTATCACTTTAATAGCTGCCGATGGTAACGCCCTGTTCATATATAAATTATATATATTATATAAATATGACCAATGCAATAGCAAAGGTAATTCTAGGAATACTTATTGTGTGGTCATACTGGATTATATTCTTTATCTGTGGTTAAGTGTACTACCACTAACCAAAGACGCTTAGTCATTATTATTATTTTTAGATAGGTATTTAAACATTATAAAAGACTTATTGTTTAAAGCAAATTTTATTTTACTTGGACCAGTGTATTTATCAAAAAAATAGATTAAAAAAACAATAATACTAAAACCATGAAATCCCCAGCATTACGTTTATAGAAATACCTACATACAGTAAACCTGAACCAACCTTGAAGAAGCATTGAGCACTTAACTTTAAAACAAGTGGAAAAATTCAAAAATCCGTACAACTGGCTGGCATTCAAAATCTTGCCCTGAAGGTCAATACCTTGGTTTTACACCCGACTGATGCCGACAAGGAAAACATGTCAGACTACCTTAGGCACAGTAGAACCAGCACACTAGTCTATATTGCAGAAGTTATAGCCAACTATCCCTATCACATAAGATTAGTAAGAAAAAGATAGATGTAGGTACCTATAAAGAATACTGTTGATACGTTTCGTTTATTTGCAGTAGGTTCTGTAGGCTCATAGCAACAGTATTTAAAAAAACAATGCAAATCACCAAGACTGCAGGTAAACAGATAGGTAAGGCTGGGGTCAAAACATTCACCCCAGTATCAGAGAGAAAGTTTATATCACCAGGAGATAGTGCTTGGGAAAACAAACTAGCCATTCCACACACTTTGAAAACATATTGGCAACAGAAAGTAAATATTAAATGCATAGGGCTAGAGGTGATGTTAAAAATAAATATTTCTAAATTAATAAAAGCTGAAACTAGTAATACTTACTATTTTATATTTTATTAATGTCACTCAAAATATTCTAGAACATTTCAAGACAATTGAAGAATGTAACTTTTCTTAATTTTTATTCAAAAATTCCAATTAGAATCTTATTGGAAATTAATTTACTGAGGCACTATTCAATAATAAAGTCTAATAAGACTAATGCAGTGAATATTGATAATACCAAGGTCAACAGCACTTGGCCCCGATTATATTTAAAACAGCATAAAGCTAGCTTTGTTCTTATTCAACCCACTCTTGACATTGCCTGATACACCAATACTAAGTTTTAACTTTGAAGCCGCCCCGAGATAAAATGACCAAAAACCACGTTTAAAGCCCAAATTGCATAAAAGGAAACTACTTTAATTCTATTCAACACTATTTACAACCTAATAAACTAAAACCTTGTAGACAAGTTCAACAAAAACCAAACCTTAGCTTGCAGAACTATCTTGCGGAAGCCAAATCAAATTTAAGTTGTATCACGCAATGAATTCTTAATTCTCCTGAAACTATCATTCATCTCATATAGGCAAAATCTACTAAAAACTTGCCAAGACAACTCACCTTAGGATCCAAGCCATAGTCAATTAGTTTGCGGTAATCGGGTGTTCGGCCAATGTCGGAGTCCTTTCCGGGCACTTCTTCGATGGATATTTCTCCATTGCCCTCCGCCATTCTGCACAATTATGAAACTTTTGTACACACAACACACTAGGCTTCTGTACTATGTGGGAACTTCAAATTAAGTACCAATTTGAATAAAAACTTTTGAATAGTTTCCTTGGGATTAGAACACACTTGGAAATTATTTTCTATGGCTCGCCTACAGATGATGTCATTCGACAAAATTTCAATAAAGCCACGCGTGAGAGCGGTACTGACTAATATTTAAATAAAATTAATTAACATAGTGAAATAATTGCATTTTTTTACGTTTCTTTGTAGAAATAATTATATTTACCTTATTTTGTAATTTTTGTAATTTTGGAAGAAATTGACAACTCTCTAATCGTCCGAAAAACAAAAAAACAAATGATGTTCAAACATATGAAACTGTGAAACAATGGGATTGTGCCCTCTTCATTCCATCCGGGTGATGGTAAATTTCAAAAAGCGAATACGCGGGTCATAGCTTTCTTCTAGTGATGTGACACAATTTGAATTATCCTAAAAATAAAAATCGGTATTATGTCAAAATTCTAACATCGTCCCTAAACAGTAACGGAGATGCAAAATCCGGCGGTCAATGACCGAAATAACACATCAGAGTAAACTGTGACAGCTCTTTATAAACTGTTAGTTACACATATCACTTTAGTTGAAATAATCACTTTAAAACACTTTTAGAACTTCATACGAGGTAAGGTAATGTACGAACACAAAAAACTTTCCGCGCATGAAACTTTGCCGAATGCAAAACTGCAATAAGTTAAGAGTGCAACTGCAATGCACCCGATAAGAACCGGCCGGCGCGCGCCACAATTTCCAAATAGAATCCAGTTAGAACCAACGTAGATTATACCAAAACATTAAAATCACTATATCACACAAACACTTAACGAAAAAATTTATCGGAAGCACTGTACACGAAAATAATTACCTATTAATTTTGCTAGTTGGTGGCCGAGACAGATATGGCGGCACCGCGCGACGTCAACGTGACCGCCAGTACGGGGTTCTCATAACGACGCGAGCGGGATATGCAACGAGGAGTGCATTCAAAGTTTCAAAGGCACTTAATTTGTTTGTAAAGTTTTAAAGAATCTCTCTGTTTAAAGCCTAATTGCGACCGCAGCAAAAGTAAAATATTTTTATTGCACAGAGAGTTTTTGCAATGGTTGCGAATAATTTTGAATGTGAAAGAGCGCGGCGCGTCGCGCAAGGCTGCCGGCCGCGAGGTGAGACAGGCAACGGCAAGACGGCGGCGAGCGAGAAGCCGCGAGCGAGGGGGGGAGGGTGGTGCAGCCCGCGGTGCAGGCGTGCAGCAGCGACGCCGAGCTCGCTGCATACTTGCATACACACGCACACTCGCAAACCCTCTGACCTTCGTTACTCGTAATCGATTCACTGTCAGAGTTTCGCCTTTGTTATTATAATAGATCCTTTGGTCAAATTTTAGCACCTTACACTCAGTATTAAACATGCGTAGGTAATGATAATAAAATTATTTCAATCATTAGGTATAAACTATAAATTAAAATACTGTTTTAACTCTAACTAGAATCTGATAGAAGTATTGCTAATTAGTTGCAAATTAGAAAAAAGATAGGTATATTTTGAACAAATCAATCTAATAGGAGATATTGTAATGAGAGTTTTACATATTGTATAATTGTTTAACAAGTTAAGACCTATCACAAAAAAAGAAATTGGTAGCTCATTGTTACTATGTCAATATTTCCCTATAGTATTTATAAGATTTAAATGAAAATTAAATATTGTACCTACTCACTTAATTATTCCAGTAAAGATTTTAAAAAAAAACATGTTTATAGAGCATAAAAGATCTCACGGTTGCTAATCGACATCGTCCAATAGTAGAACAAGGTTCATTACTCTTTGATATGGAAACGAAGGGATAAAAGAGTTAATCGCAATAACCCCTTGCTTTAGTTCGCTTACACCTGCTGATCATTGAAGCCGTATGTGTTCGCGAGTCGAGCGAGACACATTCACATATTTAAAACTGGCCTTCGTACTTCATGTGTATGTGTAAGAAACTCGGATCTGTATCCGCCGCATTATGTGGGTAGGTAGGGCGGCTACTGCGGGTGCTTTGCTTTATGCGGACAACGTTCCAACAAAGCTTACACCGCTACAATAAGCCTTACATGCTGCTGAACTTAAAGCTCAAAATAGCTCAACAAAGCAACGCAGACTCTTCCTTTACAAATAAATCGACTGAAGTGTGTAGCACACGACCACAGGACAGACAGACACACTTCCTTTCTCACATTTTCTTGATATCAATAGAATTCAAGTTGAAAGTGCAGCGTTAAAACGAACTCTTGTTCAATTTCCGGCGTAAGCCTGTCTTGCATGAGAAAGATTTTGCTTTTGCTTCAGCTCAATTAAATTAAATATCGCATAAAACACAAAGAACCGGATAGGAGTTACATTTACTCATATTTTTTATAATACCCGTACTTAAAATAAACCGGTATTGAAAATTTGTCAAGACAGTAACATCACTATTTTCGAAATTTTTCAGGTTCCGAGGTTACTTTTTTTAGGAGTTACCTATTTTATAGTAGGTACTTATGCAGAAAGACAGCCAGCCACATACAAACAAACTCTTTACGCAAAAAGTCAAGGAAAACATGAAGGACTAATATCATTTTCAAAATAAACAAAAAATGTAGAGACCTCATTAATTTTATTTTTACCTTTCTTTAAAATATTCCAAACGACATTAATAGGCGAAATACCTACGTTATGTTCAAATTGAATTGCGTTTTATTGCCTGCGCCTACTTTTAGTAGAGCAATGACGTTCGAAATACTTCAAACGCTCTTCAAGGTTATATTTATTACCTAAATAAAATTAAAAATATAATGGTATGATTGGTGATGAGACCTATTGACTCTATTGAGAATAGTCAGAATTATAGGAATAAGGCGAATCATCAATATCATCATGGACCATCTTCTATAAATAACCATTTTGCAAACTTCGCCCGCCGCAAATACGTACTCCACTACAGTATTCGAGATAAGGTACTTTGTGCGTGTATTAAATACGTCAAGAGGTTCATTGACCTGCGCCGTTTCGCGCCGTATGTTGCCGAATTTTATTGTGTCTGTAGATTTGTGGGTCGCGCACTAGCTGACGTCGAATTGGGGGCCCACCGGCCCAGACGAGATGACGTCACCGCCGAATCAACCTAGCCGGTGATTCTAGTTCTAGTTATCGCATTCACAAAACGCGTACCTACTACGTATTTAAATAGTTGCCCTAATCTAACCCGCTTTGAATAGACTCACTATGCCATCGTGCCTATCATATGTGTCGAGGTCAATGCTATTTGTTTATTTTTTGCCAATTCAAGGGCGTTATTTTGCAGAATCCGTCTGTGCTAAATTTATCGGCGTAAAGGCGTTTTTCTGCGGATAGTTGTCTGGTGCAGGGTTTGCTAAGTCGCAATTGAGTCGTGGAAGACTCCCATGCATTGTCGCGGAGGTCCTCGACCTTTGCAAAGTGCGGCTTCGCATATTCAATAGAGCACAGTTTCATCGTTTTGTTTTGTTTTTCGTCAGGCGCGCGGCAACGACTGGCCTGCCGCCCGATGCCTATCAAACGCTTATCAAGTTTTTTTTATAACTTATGTATCCTTAATACCAGTTAGAGCTTAATTTTGCGAGAGAGTCTGAAACGCGATTGAGGTTACTAAAATGTAGGTGAACGATAAGCGAGTAGAATCGCGTGGGTTTGCATCGCAACTGTTTTATAATAGATTAGGTACGATTAGAATCTGATATCTTAGTTAAAGTTTCACGTGACGTTCCTTTAATTACCCTATACTTAGCTCTTTGACTGCCAAGAGTGCCAAGTCTAGCGGGTCGGTAGCAGTCAAAGCATTAACATACGTAAGTACATACCTACCTACTTAAAACTTTTATGTAAGTTTGTACTTTTATTTATACTGAATTGAAAATTGCGTTTTGGAATTATAATATTTATAGAATACCAAATTAAAGCTAAATAGGTCAGGTTAAAAAGTCAGATACAGTCAGCGTTAAAGATACTTACTTAAAGATAAAAAAAGAAAAAAGATGATTCAGAGAGTAGGCCGCACGGGCACTTTTACACGTCAAACTGAACAAAATCTCTTGAACTGAAGTCCACAGACTTTAACCAGCCTACCTATCTCCAGAAACTGATGTCTTTTTTGGGACAATTCATGAATAGGTATAGGTATTTTTATTTTTATTATTTACTGGATAGATTTTTCAGGATCGTAGCAGGCGGAAAGAAGTGGTCTCTGCCTACCCCTCCGGAAAACAGGCGTTATTTAATATATGTATGCATGGGATAGGTACAGTCAACCAATTTGATTCCTAGGCCATTATGGACTTTGTCAACGTGACGTTGTAAACCAAATCATAGGGAGTCTCTTACATTTTGGTTGACAACGTCACTTTAACATAGTCCAAAGTTTTCTAGGCCAGAAATCAAATTGGTTGACTGTACCTGTGTTAATTTTAACTTAGAATGGAATAAGTTTCAGTTTTTTGAGAATTCATCAAATCTAGCTTATCTAGGACCATCCTGAGTTCGTAACCTGTTAAATCTATTAATCTATCTCTAGAGTGATAGCCAGACACACAGACAGATATCGGCGTCAAACTTATAACGGCGGCATACCTTATAGCCAGCCTATTTAAACGGCGGTTATTGCTGTCTTGTATGAACTGTCGTCACTCAGTATTAAATGTAGACAATTTTAAATGCCTAGTTATGGTGAACTATATGGCCACGAACTTGCCACGAAACTGTGCTCGAAGTCGTCAATATCGTAAAAGATGCCAAGTCATTTGTAACTTTTAGGAAACTCGATCATATTCCTGTAGGATGTTACATTGACTTAGGACTAAGGTGGGTCACAAAACTCACAAATGTCTTTGACTGTACGAAACCAAAAAGATAAAGTAACGAACACACGTGATCAACTTTTGACGCTCATTATACACACTTAAGCTTATTAACTATGCCGAGGGAAAGTTTGACAAGTTAAATAAGTGTGGGAAAACACATAATCCGGTGGGAAAAGTTTTTCATGTGTTTGAACACGAAACCTTAGCGCATGATAATCATAATCACTGGGTTCTTGCTCGGCTAACAACGCCGTAAATATCATATGGGAACAAAGTTTAACTGCCGTTGGTGTAAGGGTGACTGGACTAGGTATTTATTTTGTTCTAGCTGACCCGACAGATGTAGTCCTGTTTTTTTGGGGCATTTTAGGGTTCCGTAGTCAACAGGGAACCCTTACAGTTTCGCCATTACATGTCCGCCTGTTCGTCTGCCGGTGGTTTGACCCAGAGACTCCTTTAGTACTTACTACAAAGCTGTAATTCGGTATAGGGTATAGTCCCTATACTTCTACACTTAAATTTTGCTGCAAAAGTTGTAAAAAATTTTTTAATAAATAATAATAATTAATAGTTGAAATAAGTTAACCTACCGCCAAACAGCAGTGTTCGCATTGTTGTGTTCCGGTTTGGCGATAAGACAGCCGGTGAAATGACTAGCATAGAGCATTCCATCTTAGTCCTCAGGGTTGGCAACGCATTTGCAGTCTTAGGATTGCATCGCAGTCCTGTGAATGCGAATGTCTATGGGTCACAGTTTCCACTTACCATCAGGTGGCCTGTGTGCTCGTTTGTCATCTCTATGACATAAAAAAAAAAAGTTATTTTGGGTATCTACACCCTAGGGCAATAAATATTATGATTGTATCGAAAGAATCCTGTCATAAATATGTTACGAAGTTCTTATTAAAGTGGAATAAGGTGCATTGGGACATATTTTTGAGATGTTACGTTCCATTTTTACACTTGACTGTTACCTGACCCACTTGACCTACCTATACATGTAAATTAAAAAAAAAAGGCTTTCATAAATATCCATGTACATGTTATTATATTTTTTAGATTTAGGGGACCATTTAGGAAATATTGAACTCAGTGTCATTTTCACTAGAGGTGTGTGCCGTTCCCCCTCTACAACGAAAAATACAGGCAAGTAAAATGGATAAATAATAGATAGCTAAATCAGCTTTGGGTAGGTCAGTTTAAACGTGTGTTAATATCACAAATAATTAACAATTGTAATGTGCTCGTAACTAGTTAAAATCGCTGAACATACATAGGGGTTAAATCGATAGCTTTTTATCTGCTCTATCAGCCCTCTCAGTTTTGGCGTTGGTTTTTGGCACATCCTGTTTATAGATACCTTAATGCCCTAGGAAACTCCAACAAAGTAATACTTAGATGGGTACCAGGGCACTCCAACATTGATGGAAACGAAATAGCAGATGAACTGGCTAGGAAAGGTGCTGACAACCCCCTGGTTGGCCCGGAGCCTTTTTGTGGTATCACAAAAAGGAAATCCTATTCACTGCTAAACGACCTATATAAATCTAGGGCGATCGAGCTGTGGAAGTCCACGAAAGGACAAAAGCACTCGAAATCACTAATTACAGGGTTCAAAAGCAACTTCTCCAAAGAGATTCTACAACTCAAAAGAGAAAAGACTTGCGCAGTGACTAGAATTCTAACTGGCCACTGCAAATTGAACAAACATCTGTTTCTAATGGGTATGAAACAAGAACCGACATGCAGGTTCTGTCAGGAAACAGAGGAGACAGCAATGCACATCCTCTGTTCTTGCGGACCACTAATGCGTAACAGAAGTATCTACCTAGGGCGACATATTGTGGACCCACAGGAGATACAACTTCTCACGGCCCAAAGCATCTGGAAATTCTTAGACGCAACGGGCCTTTGCGGTGAACTTTAAACAAAGGGCTGTTACAAAAGATCAGCAATGGTCGAAGTGACACACAAGGCCCATCCAAACCCCCCAATAATAAATATAGGTACCTAGATAAATTCTCAATGAGTGCATCAATTCGTAACCAGATTTTCGATGATAGCCAAAGCCAGCTGCGATTTTATAGTTGCGAATTGCGATAGATGGATTCATTTATTGCGCTGTAGCTAGGTACATAAGGAAGTGGTATGAGCTTCCTGCTAAGATTTTCCCACTGCGATATAATAGGGATATAAAAAAGAGGGTGTCTTAAAATTTCTTAGGGACCGGCAACGCATTCAAGTAGTGCCCTTGGTGCTAATGTCGCAGTAACCAATCTCCATCAGGTGAGCCATCTGCCTGTCTTCTGTAATAAAAAAACCGGTCAGGTGCAAGTCGCACTCGAGCACCGAGGGTTTCGCACCTACGTCGTATTTGTATGTAATATTTTTAAGTCCTGCCCAATTAAGTCCTGGTGCTCGCTGACTTCACACTTTGCATCCTAAAGTTAGAAGTTCCATCCTATTTTAGAGGATATATCTCTTTAAAGTAAACAGAGCCCCGTTTCTGCATCGACTTTAGTATACCCTGTAACCGTTAAATTTCTCACAAAAACATATTTTTCTTGAAATAGTTATGTAAAGTGTGGGCAATTTTTTTTTGCAAATTACCAAGAGTAAAAACTAGTAAATGCAAATATGAAAAATAAAAAAATACGTCAACCTAGACGAATAAGTAATGCCTGTTCGTGCGTCAGTCATTTGTTCATGAATTACCGCAGTACAAGCTGGGGCTGCAATCGTTTAAACATTGTACATTTAGTGTAACAACTGATCAATCCTCTACCAACATGAAAAACATAATGACTGCAGCGGGGTAGGCGTCGTGTCGTGTTACAGGATTTCCCCCAGCTAGGGAGGCTAGATCTGAAAAGGCGCGGACAATGGGGCGCCGCGCCATATTGGTTCTCACAACTAGCCTAGGGCTGAAAACCGAACTGGGGGCGAATGCAGTTGCTATTTTAACAATCACGCGTGCATTTAATGCATTTGCATATTTTATAACGGTTTCTGGTTCTTTGAAATTTTGGTTAAGGTTAACAGGGCGAATTCTTTGTGGAGTAAATACGTCTTGCAAAGATTTAAAGGACTACGTTTTGAAATTATTTTTGCAAACTTTTGTTTAGGTACTAATAACAGTAATAACTACTATGATAGGGCAAACAAATAGTTCAAAAACATTGTAACCCTACTCCTTAAAAACTGAAAAAAACTAAAAATCCGCTGCAATAAAAAAACAAGCGAAAAGCAAAAAAAAAGCTGTATAATCTATAGAAAATTGCAATAGCAATGTACTTAACAATACAATTTATACTATGATATAGATGCTAAAGGTGTTCCAGGCGGGGACAAGCAAAAAATCTTCTTACGTATAATATTAAACGCGAAAGTTTGTATGTAAGTATGGATGTTTGCTACTTTATCACGCTGCAACGGCTGAACGGAATTGGATGAAATTTGGAATGGAGGTAGTTTATACCCTGGATTAACCCATAGGGTACTTTTCATCCCGGAAAATTTAAAAGTTCCCGAGGGAATAACGACAATCGATATCTACGCGTACTAAGTCGCGGGCAGAAGTTAGTAGTAGTATAAATTGTATTATTATATTAAGTACATTACTCTTACAATTTTCCATAGATTACAGGGTTTATTTTTGTTTTTCAGTTGTTTTTGTTATTGCAGTCGGGCTTTTTGTTTTTTTTAAATAATTTAGTTTATTGCACTCGTTTTAGTTTTTATAGAGTATTTTAATTAATTATTACTAAGTGTAAAATGAGCTCTTAAGCTCGATTTTTAATGTCACGAAGCTACAAGTGACAAATTACAACCGGAACTCCATCTCTAGCAAAAGGAGTTTATTACCTACCTTATCTTAACATTTACGTATTTTTTTGATTTTCCTGCCAAAATGGTAGCATCAAAGTTTTATATTTGGAATGGGCTACTTACTAGCTTTCGTTTGAGACCCATATTGTTATAATGAAAAATTATTTTATTCCCCCTGCATACTTTTTTTTCGCGGAGTCTATATTGAATTAATATATACCATACGTCACTTCGACAATTAAGACGAATCCGCCAAGCCGTTTAGGCTGCAGAGCGTGCCCAAAAATAGACATACATAAGTACATAATATACTTAGTTACATACACTCGAAAAACATAACCCTTCTTTTGACGCAGTCTGGTAATAATATTTATTTTCAAATTATTTATGTATTTAGCTTTAGTTTTATTTTATTACCAATTCAATTATCTAAGTACTTACCTTTAGTTAGTTTTAGCCCGCATCTTGTGAATTTTTCGAAAGGTATTTAATGGGAGTTTTTTCTAAAGACACAAAGTTATCGTACTTGTAACCTAAGTTTGGATACTAAGAATTAGTTAGATCGATTTTCGAAACGCCATTAAATGCTGATAGGATCTTCAACAAAGATATCGAGATAGGTAATCTAAATTGCATTCTGATAATATATATAGAATCGCTCCTAGAAAGATGTATTTTAAATCCCTTCACCTAGTTTTGACGTAGACTTGGTTTAGTAAGTTTTAACTTATCGAACGATGACATAGACTCGAACCGCTCATTGGCACTCTATTAATAGAAATAAGTAATACCTACTGTCTCACCAAGCACTAGGCGATCGAACGCGAAACTTAAAATTTCTAGGTCACCTTGTACGCTCAAGTAGGTAAGTAACTAGCATCAGCTTCTGTGATGATCATACCAGGGACGCAGCCATATGCAAGAGCGGGAAAATATCTTTCTCCAACGCATAGCCGTGTTCCTCTCTATGGTGTAACCACAGATTATAACAAGTTGGAACGTTTCCCAATAACGGTCGCCAGCCCTAGGCTAGCTAGGCTTGCGACAGTCTAGTCTAGACTGGTGTGAAATTCGCACCGGCCATCGCTTTCGCGATTTCAATGGTCGAGATTGATGGAGGAACCGGTCGTGGGCTGGTGTGCTGCCGACACGGCTATACCGATTGGCCACTAGCATGATCTGGGCAAAAAAAAGGCCGGTGTCAAAAGAAGTGGCACGTTTTTTTTTACAAAAACTGCAATGCATGACGGTTGACATAGTGTTCACCATGTTTTTTTCCACCGCTGTTTTAGTTTTACCTATGTTTACAAATAAACACTTTGACTTTGTTGTACCTCTATATTGATTGTAGCATTGTATATTGAAAGTTAGCGTACTGCTTCTTTTCTGTAGCCCAGTTATATTTACAATAGCCGTAGGAAACTTTAAATGTTGTCTGGCATATACGACAGTTTACTTGAGATTGATTCACACTCCACCGCTGAATATACTTTGAGATTTATGGTTTTATCCACATCCATATAGTAGGTAAGCTTCTTCAAAGTTTGTTACTTTTACCTAATCAACGACCAGAGTCCCTGCTTTGAAAATCGAAGTTCAAACTTACGTTAGCTCCATCCCTGTCACTCGTCATTCGAGAATAAAATCGAGAGAAACGGTTGGAGCTAACGTAGGTAGCTTCGAACTTCGATTTTCAAAGTAGTGCTTCTAATCGAGTTCAGGTAGGTATAGGTAATCTTAAAACCCCGTCGGATCGCGAATCGGATCTGCGCGTCCGGAGCGGCCCGCAGCCGTCGCCGGGCCGAGGGGGCGCTCAGACCGGATCCGCGGCCCTCAAATAAAAACATCTATCGAAATAATAATACACAGGACAAGTACGCGAAACGAATGGCGTTGACCCGATACTCAGGGGTACATGGGAACTTACGGGACGAACTGGATCCTTAATGGCAGGGCGGTGAATAGGGCTCACCGACATGTGTTTGTAGCTATTGAGTAGTGTTTATTTCTAAGATATCGCACCTTTAGAATTATAGTGACCTAATTCAAAATTTCTTTCTTTCGACTTCGAGTCATAAATTTATTACTATAGAGACCTAACTCGAAATTCAAAATTTGTTAATTAGGTCACTATTTTTCTAAAGATGCGAATCTTGGAACCTGAGAGCGGCTAAGACATTAGCCTAGTCTAGTTGGTTAGCCTGCCTACGATGCTACCGGTGTTGAGTTCGATTTCCAGTAAAGGCAAACATTTGTGTAATAAACTCGAGTAGGTATTTGTTCCTGTGTCTTGGATGTTTTCTATGTAAATTTAAGTGTGTATTTCTTTATATAAGTATGTTTATCGTTTTCCAGACCTATTAGTACAGTCACGAGATTAAATTTGGTCCAAAGTCAATCTGACTTTCTAAGTTGAGTTTTCTAAAAGTTACAAAATGACTTGACATCTTTAATGATGACATTACGACTTCAAGAATATTTTTCTTGAAATGGGTCCCAAATCAAAATTAACGCTCGTGACCGTACTATACAAGCTGAGCTTATGACTAGGTCAATTTGTGTGAGATTGCACTCTGATATTTATGGGCTTTCTAGCGTAGGGATGTGATAGTTGCAATAGGTAGATGTAGTTGAGGCAGCGATGATAATTGCTTTCTTGGGTATCTCTATATAGAACCATAGCTACAGGATGTTACTTAATTGTGATTCAGGAAAATTAAATGGGCTTTTTATGAATCTAAAATTTGAGAAACCGTTATATGCACATTGAGCCTATCGCCTCTACTGTTTTGTTAGTTATTGTTAATAAATTAAACTGAACACCTTGATTCGTTAAACCATCGGACATTTTGAACCAAACTGCATCCGTTTCCCCTCTGTTGCTACCTGTCTCGATTCTTTATAAGATTTAACCAAAGCAGCTGGACTCGTTTTTCAAGATATTTCTTAGATCGGTTTGAAAGAACGTTCTTTAAAACTTACGAGTAGGTATAGTTATAGGACTGAAATCGATTCGTCGCATTTTTGTATTGTTTATTTTGTATACGAATATACAATAGTACGTGACACTCGCAAAAGTAGCCCTAGGCTATTGTACAAACGAGTTGTTATCAGATCAAGTTATACTTCTGGATTCATTCAAGAACGATTAATCTCACTCACCAAACGAGTTCCGCACAATGAAATTGTTAACAGCCGAATAAAGAACCATAGGTCATGCATCGCGCCTAGGGTCACCCTATGAACTACGACCTATTCATAGACGCCTCGCATTCTATAATTGTCTACGTCTTTGTCCGGTCAAACCCGTTACTGAATAAAAGATTGAATGGCCACAATGGGGAGAAATTGTGATAGGTGGTCATCTTTCTCAGCCGCCTGTTTCTTTGGACACCCCAATGTAAGGTTAAACAGGGTCGCCTCTGGTTGGGGCCGATTTTGAATTGTAAATTTTGTTTTACTTAATAGCCGCTCATTCGCACTCTGTTAATGTACGGTCACAAACGCGTGACGATTGGAATTCACAACGAATTAATGGACAATGAACCGCTTTAATGATTTTGTTTTAGTATTCTTTGATGAGTCTTTTAGAACTTCACTTTTTTATTGACGGGACTAAAGCGGCACGCCACAATAGGGATATAAGAGTAGTAGGACTAGAAGAATGTGAGATTAGATATATTAACAAAACTTTACATCTTTTTTTTTAACAAAAAAGAAAGTATCAATTAAAACTTTTTATTTTCTGTATCAAAAAACTCGAGAAACTACGCTTTCAATTAAATACATAGGATTCAGAACTTAAAAAGTCTCAGGTCAATAAAAATACTTATATAAAACTCCCTGGAGTTACATTACATGGGTATTTAATTATTTTCAATATTTTCAAACGATTTCTATTTAACCTAGTTAACGAAACTTTGGTCCACTGAAAATCAACGATTAGAGCGTTGATCTCGAATGTTAGGGTGGATAACTGCGGACGACGGAGTGTTTCGGCGGTTATTGACGAAATTCTTACTTTCACTGTCCCTTCGGTACAAATTTAGGTTTAAGTAATTAGGTATTATAAATTTCAACTTAAATTAGCTAAGTTTTATTTGTATATTACCATACTCGTCCTCACCATTACATCTTTTAAAAATATGTTTAGGATACTGACCTGCCTTAATACATTTACCTAATTCTCGGAATTAAACCCATTTACTTACTCAAATAAATACCTACATACGCATATACAGCATGTTCAAAAACTGCAAAAAAGCTTCTCAGCAATGCCCTTTACAAACGACGATTAAAAGGCCTGCAAAAACAATTGAGGCTCGAATCTGGGAACGCATCACCTGGCGCTTATCTTGATCTGACCACGTCCGTCGCCGTAATTGTGCAATTAGCACTCGTCATAACGCAACAACGGATTCCTCGGGTCGAGTTTCGTGGAGACGCGAAGCAGAGCAGCCGATCTGTAAGAGAGACGAAACTATACGTTTAAGCGGGACGCGGAGTATTTTTGAATCTCAGTAAAATTGTAATTTGTAATTCACTCGCTTTTTAGCAACTTAAATCAGGTAACGCCATTTTATTTTTAAAGCTTTCTAGTTTAAAAAAAAACCTTGGAAGAAGACTGTTTTGCGTAATTGGTAAGTAGTTTACCCTTCCTACAAAGCTAGCGGTCCTGAGTACGATTCCCGTAAGTGGTAGTGGTAGTGCAAGTATATAGTGTGACGAGCAATAGTTGTGTTCCTGGATCTTAGATTCTTTATGTATTCAATAAAATACCTATATTATGGTTATCATGCACCTAAAAGCTTAGTTTGGGTCTAGCTCAATTTGTATAAGCTTGTCCCCTGATATTATGCAATGTGTTAAAATAATATTAAAAAAACAGAAATTACAAAAATAATGTCATCTCTAGTATGCTGTCATCTCAGTCATAGCAGTTGTATGAGTGAGATGACTGCTTACTAGGGTTGCCATTATTTTTATAATTTCTTTTTTTTAAATATTATTGTTACACATTGTATTATAATTATTACGTACCTCTGAATGGCGCCAAAGCAGATCACATTCGTCGTTTAATTCGCACGAATCCACAACATTCAGCAAAACAGCTGTCTTCTTAACCCCAAGGGGATTTAGGGTAAAGGGTAAGTGTCTATTACCACAAACGCACAAAAGGGCAGCCGGTCCAGTTTCGGCCACTTGTTCTCGTTTGATTCGGGTACATTATTTTTATTTAATTTAAATGTACATTTTATTCAATTGAATGGTGAAATAGTGGGCACGGTGGCTGAGAACGAGGGAACACTTTAGCAGTGACGCTGGTTGTTAGGGCCGTATTGATGAACTAATCTTTCGTGAGATGTCGGTGTTAAGACGGACCGGAAATATTTTTAACCCGCGATTAACTTGTAATTCTAACCTGTGTGTCTGTGTATCTATATATCTGTGTATTTGGTCAGTTTGTGGCATCGTAGCCTCTGAACATACGGACCGATTCGGACACAGGGACCCCAGCCAAGATGCGTTACGCTAACTAGCGCTTCGTTCGGTTTCACGAAACGAATAGAAACTCCTCTCGCCTTCTTAGCTAGTTTTCATAAAAATCGGTTAGGCCATTTATAAAAAATCAGGTTTTAGTTAGTAGGGGTCGCCGGTATGTAGGGGGGCAGAGGAGTATCTATTTGATAGTTCTTTTTTGATTTAATATTTACATTGACGTGGCTGGCATCTTTCTCATGATTAGTTTATTGTTTTTATAATAATACCCCTGCACGCTTAACAAAAACAGGGTAGTGATTCTCTGAACAACGACGGTCGGATGGACGGACGAGTGAATGTCCAAGCGGCGAGTTTAAGTAGTCCCATCAGTGCGAACAAATTAATTGAAAATGCACGCGCTAAAACGTGTTTTGTTGGCTCTGACGGGACTACCTAAACTCGCCGCTGCGATTTCGCTCGTTCGTCCGCCCGTCCGTTGTTTTTGAGAAAATAATACCCCTGAACTCGACCAACGAGATAGCCAACCTTTCTTTTTTATTAACGAGGGGGCAAGTTTCAATGTGATATCCGTAGTAGCCCCTTGATGGGAAGGCGTCAAGGGTCGGCGGATTTTGTGGGATTTTAACCCGGTAACGCATTTGTATTCTAGACGTGCCTGTGCCAAGGTCTCAGGCGCATGTCTACTCCACGTGCTTTACCAGCATCCTTTCCGGTCCCGCTCGGCGATGTATAGTTCCGTAGTTCGCATGATTTCGTACTAAAGGGTATAATAAGATGACGTATTGCATGCAGTCTTGGGTATAACCTCGCCAAAGGCGAACCATGATTCGATTTCGAGACACGATCAGCTGCACAATTCATACGCACGCTTGGGTTGTTAGGCTTGTTAGTCAAGTTAGTTTGACCATGGTAACAGAATGACCAGTGAATATACCTACAGGGCTTATACGTAGGTATTCTATTTTTTTACCTAGGTATATTGTCACGATTGCTTTCTGTTCATCCATACTCCATAGTCCATACCTACTAATATTATAAATGCGAAAGTGTGTCTGTGTGTCTGTCTGTCTGTTACCTCTTCACGCTTAAACCGCTGAACCGATTTAGGTGAAATTTGGTGCAAAGATAGTTTTGAATCCTGGGAAAGGACATAGAATAGTTTTTTCTCCAAATTCATCCCCTAAGGAATATTTGTATGGAGCTACGATATAAACGAGTCCCACGCGGACGGAGTCCCGGGCAGAAGCTAGTATCTCTATAAAGACTTGTTCGGACTACTAGTTATTAAGTCGAGTAGCGAGTATTTAAAAATAGAGTAAAATTTAATCTACTTAACTTATTCTTCATGTTCATACGCATATTTAGTCCGAATCAGCCTTTAGGCCATTTTAGTCGCATGGTAGCTGCAGCTACCAACCGATCCACACGTGTGTACCAAACCTGGGTAGTGATTCTCTGAACAACGACGGTCGGACGGACGGACGAGTGAAGGTCCAAACAGCGAGTGTAAGTAGTCCCGTCAGTGCGAACAAAACATGTTTGAGTGCGTGCATTTTCAATTTAGCAGCATGGTTTCTGCCGATGATGGATCGAACGTATCAGGCTGCTTAATTGAAAATGCACGCGCTAAAATGTGTTTTGTTCGCTCTGACGGGACTACCTAAATTTGCCGCTGCGATTTCGCTCGTTCGTCCGCCCGTCCGTTGTTTTTGAGAGAATAACACCCCTGATACTAAACGACGCTTGTTGGTGTTATCGATCAGGATTGAGGTAAGCTTCGATCGCGTTTACGTTAGTACTTCGACAAAATTTATTAATGATAATGAAAATGATAAAATGGCGGGACTACAGTACTACTGACCACTAGAGGAAGTTTTACTAAGAAATTTAATGATGAAAATAAAAATAAAAATCCTTGAGAATTTTAGTCTTCTGAAAAAAACTACGCTGCACCATTATAATGCTATAGTACCTAACAAGTAAAGACATCCTGTATGTTTCAAGTTTAAAATCTGCCTCTGATACGATGAGATCTGACAAAAACGTTTACTAAACAAAGAGATTTGTTAATAAAACCTCTTTTTCAAAAAGACCCCGCGAATAAGCTTCCTTATTATATTATTTCGTAAGAATGCTCATCACGATCAAGATATGCTTGTAGGCCATTATTCAAGTTGATACATTGTAAAGTAATTGCGTTTCCGTGCGTCAACTTAGCAGGGTTCTCACCAACCATTCATTTTCAGTTGGTTTCGACAGTGACGTTCGAAAAAGGTCATGACAAAATGGTGCATTTTCATTGGTCGATGGGGCGATATGGCGATCATCGTGGCATCCATTGACGAGTGGTTTTTCATTTCATATCATTTTATTTCATTGACATCCCGACGGTCAACCATCGTACCTTCGTCAACGAGCTCGACTGAACTATTTAAAAAATGATTTGCGCGCTCTTTTAATTGTTTATTGCTATTTCCTCAGAAACAAACCAGTTTTCCGGAATATTAAGTAGCCTATGTGCCCATAGGCTATCTATAGGACCATAATCTATCTCTGTCCCAAATTTCATCCAGACTCGTTCAGCCATTCTGGCGTGATTGAGTAACAAACATCCAAACCTTGGCATTTATCTTATCATAATAATATTACTAAGATAACTAGACAGTCCTCAAGATTTCTCCAGAAGAAGATGAGAATAGTATTGTTAGGCGATGGGCTTGCAACCTGTCACTAATACACTGGTAAACACCTTAGCCTAAGTGTGCAAAATGTGGTTACAGAATTATCAACAAGTTTTTAGAGTTGTTGGTAATTCTGTAGCTCTGCCTACCCCACTCTGGGAATAAAGGCGTGAGATTATGTATGTATGTATGTAAGATGAGAATTTTCGAGAACTTTGATAGTGAGGTAGACACTATCAAAGTTCTCGAAAATTCTCATCTTCTTCATATCTCATCGCAAGCTTAGTATCTACACTTAAGCTTCTTCATGGTAAACATGCATTTGTTGCTCGCAACTCAAGTTGCTGAGTTGATCACTGCATGTTGACAAGTTTTGCCGAACGGTACCGAAACCGGAGCCGAACAAGAAAAAAAATGTTGATCATCACATCACACCATTATTGATCAACTATTGATCAGCACATGTTTGCTGTTAATACGGGAATTTAGAGATTAAAGGGCGACAAAAATGTTTCCATGTGTAAATTTATCAAAGGCGCGCGAAATATCTACGGGCAATATTCTTGAAATATAAAATCTTTACTAGTAAATGAAGGTTTCTGATAATCACATTTTCTTAAAAATGCTTGAAAATAGAGGACTCAGGAAAAATCATTTTGATTATAGAATAAGTATAATCGGCCAAGCAGCTCGCAAGGACCAAAATATCGCTCGAATATTGTTCAATTGGTAAAAAATATCGCTCGAATATTGTTCAATTGGTAAAAAATATCGCTCGAATATTGTTCAATTGGTAAAAAATATCGCTCGAATATTGTTCAATTGGTAAAAAATATCGCTCGAATATTGTTCAATTGGTAAAAAATATCGCTCGAATATTGTTCAATTGGTAAAAAATATCGCTCGAATATTGTTCAATTGGTAAAAAAGACAATACTTACATTAAGTTGTAGCAGTGCTCTAAAATTAAATATACTTACCATCTCAAACTCATATACATCACGACATAGATATAGATAGATTAAATCACTACATAGTATAAAACAAAGTCGCTCCCTGCTGTTTGTCTGTCTGTCCTTATGTATGCAATATCTAAGCATGCATAAAACTACGCAACGGATTTTGGTGCGGTTTTTTTAATAGATACTCGTAGTGATTCAAGAGGAAGGTTTTTATGTACTTATAATAAATTCCGTTGTATGTACGGATGTTACAGAAAACCGAAGCGAAGCGAGGGGGGTTCGCTAGTTAAATATAAAACAAAAAATAGCCTCTATTAGTTACTAAAATGCATTTAAGAAATTATTTATTTAAACGATAACGCCAAATGTTTTATAGAAATCTTCTAGGGTAAAGCAATTTCGTATATTATGCAATGCAGTTTAAATTGTAAAATAAATGAATAGGTACTATCAGACCATTGGAACCTTGACCCACCATAGAACCTGTGTTACAGAGACGTTATGATTCAAGTCATAAGAAGTGTCAAACAAATTGTTTTATAATGTCACTGTGACACCGTTCTATGGTGGGTCAGGGTTCCATTGGGCTGATAGTACCTAAATAAACTAAACTAAAGTAAAACAACATGAAACTCTATTAACGGTTACTGGGCTTGTTACGAGTATATACTATAAGAAGACGTTAATTCGGCTGCGCCCTTAAAGATAAAGATAAAAACATGTTTATCCAGTAAGTAGGCCGCACGCGGGCACTTTTACACATCAAAAATATACCAGCTCTTCCCAAGCGAAGACCATCACTGCACTGCTGATAAGAAACGCCGCAAGAAACAACAGTCAGTTTTTTTTAAATTGTTTATGGCAAACATTGTATAAAACAATGAATATACTTAAAGTAAAAAATAACATGCGTAGTTAAGCAGGAAAACGTGTCAAAACTTTGTAAGTCATACTTGTCCGGCTATCTATAGTTTCTGGGCCTCTACAATAATGTTCATTATTATAATGTCGCGGCGGATTAATTTTCCTCACAAGAACTTTTACTTGCTTAAAAAATACTGCAGCGCATCGCGCTTGGCATCTTGGCAAAGCTATTTGGTTTGTATAGGCCCGGTTTTCAACCATATGGCAGGTCGCCGGGTGCGAGGCCGTCTGGCTTTCCGATCGGATCAGCTTTCCTTCCGATTGATTTGGAAATGAGTACCTGTGTTAAGTACCATATGTAATACGGTGTATAGCGTTCTCAGTAAGGACCCATACATTTTTTGTACCCGACCCAAACACCGGGGTAGAAACGCGAGGCAAAAAAGGGTCGGTGCCGCGATAAGGCAAAAAGGGCGTGGTGCTTATACAACGATATACATGAATATAACGTGTTTTTTTACGATGAACTAACGATAACTATGTCCACAGCATCTGATGGATATATAAAGATATTCTCGTTGAGCTTAAACGTCTATTGGGATACGTCGCGTCGGCAGCTTTGAAAAGTTTGCTGCAGAAAATTCGATAATTAAATCGGAACGTAAGGTTTTTATTGAAAGTTGTAAATAACTAAGTTTTTCAAAAGTTAGGCGTTTTGAGGGAGGACTGACATGTAAAAATACCCAAGCCGCTTATGAACTTGCAGAAAAAGGTAAATTAATTGATCACATCGAAATAAAGTACGAAGAGCTCGTCTAATTTGAAATGACGTACCCCTCCACCGAAAACTTCATATTCTTTTACAAATGTAAAAGGTGAAGGGGTGTTCATAGGTAGGATTTTGACGAGGTCTGGTAAGGTGAGTGAAATTTATATCCCAATATTCTCAAAACCACACTCAGCGATATTCTTGTTCAATTAACGGCTCTCCATTCGCCGATGCCCCAAACAAACCTAATGGGAATACCTTAAAATTCCGAATATTAATTTTTCCGAAAGCTATGTTACGCAAAAGCTATTTTACATTAAATGCATAATTTAATTGTCATACAGGTTAGGTTAGGTTTGATTTATAAGTGATACCTAGCAAAAAGTCAAGTCTTCTATCAAAAAATTGCGTTCGGAATTATCAAAATTCGGAATTTTGACCAATTCAGAATTATGTAGTGTACCCAAACCTAATTATAAATGGGGTCGGTGTAGTACACTGCCGGTAATTAGCTTCCCCTGGCGCAAGTCCTGTCGGACACAGTTAATAGAAAACGGGTAAGACGTTCAATACCCATACCATGATTTACAATTACCGTACTCGCTAGCGAGTCGAATGCTCTGTCCCTCGCACTCTATAAGAATACTGCGAGGTCTGCGTGGGACAGAGCATTCGACTCGCTAGAGAGTACAGTAATTGTAACTCATGGTACGGGTACAAGTCTCGCCAACAAGCATTCCAGTACTATACAAAACAACCTAAAGCGCAGCCAGACAAGCGCGAGCGCTATAGTTAAATTCTCTGACTAACTTGTAAACGGTTTTAATCCCATGTAATAAGGTTAAATATTGCATTTTAGCGCCCTCGGGAGATAAAATAAATAAATTCAATGCCGCCAAGTTCAACAGCTGGGAACGTCTCAGCACAAGTTAAACTTAAATATACAAAGTTCTATTTTAGATGTGGTGCATTTGGATGGCGCGCGTGCGTTTTATGCAAAAATGCAACGGCAGAGAACCAGTAACTACCCTAATAAGGTCGCTACGCGTTACTTCTGAATCCAGGGGGTCATTAGGGCGAATATAACGAGATACATTTTTGGTGACGCTCAGATTTTGGCAAATCTTAAGTTATTTTGGCGACTATAATAAATTAGGTACTTATCTACTCATTTCCTTTGATTGCGTTTTGATATTTGGTTTTCACAAAAATCCAAACAGAACCAATTTATTAAGTAAAAGTATTGAAGGAAAAAAAATGGACACGCTGTCGTATAGATAATTATTGTATGTACTTATGTATGTGTACACTCTGTACAAAATAAAAACCAGGACTTCATATTAAAATATGTACACAGGCGAACTTATCCCTTTAAGGGATCTCTTCCAATTAACGAAAAAATATTTCCAGTAATTTTGAGGTTATTATGAATTCGATTTCATTTGAGCAAATGCCTACTAGTTAATTATTTACCTTTCGCCTACATAACGTAAGCTTTTAGTTACCTATGTAAAAAAAATACGTATAAAAACTAGTTTTACACGACAAATGAATGACTGCACGCGAAGGCTGCGCCATTTTGCAGCGTTCTATTTTTAAACTTTTCGAAGCATTTATTATAATTACAGGAACAATGCACGCACACAACGAGGTGCGAGGGAGTAATCAATAAGTACTTCCCGAGACCAAATAGAAGCCCTAAAGGAGTTCCGTTGTTCACACATGTACATCAAATTAAGCGAAATTGAAACTTACATGCTTGTAAAAGAGCGGTGTCTGTATACGTCACTTGAACGCTAAAGAGAAGTTAACATGTGACTTTGGATGACATGATTTCAAACCTTACTTCTAAGTAATAAAACCTTAGTCGACGGCAACTTTTTAATGGTTCGTTAATGTATGTGAGACGTCGCCATCTGTCTGCAGTGACCAAAGGTGCATTTTAAAAATGGCATTTACAAATGGTCTTTTGATAAAAATGTTTGCGAGGGTTTTATGATGAAAATTGTTGGCTTTAAACTTGGCAACCCAAATTTTTGGCAAAATTCCAAGTTTATATCATAAGATAAGGTCAATTAACTGCTTTGGGTTTAAATTTATCTCTATACTGCTAGTATTTACCCTAATTGCTGAACATTAACAATGCAGAAAGAGGCTTAACTGTGATTTACGGCTTTTTTCTAGGTTGTAGGGTAAGTATTAACATGTGCCAAGTGTATGGGCAACACTAAGGACTGTCTTCTCTGTTGTTTTAGCCAATTGATAGGTAGCATAAGGTTTATTCCGAGGCTTAATGCCGCGAATTCCGAATAAGTCCAATGCAAAATGTCCATAATACCCCTCAACTCATTTGTCTTACAAACAGTATGTTTGTAATACCCCTTAATCTAAACGTTTTTTTTATAATTAGTAGAATCAAAAGCAGAAATATAAATATTAAGTAACCATTAATTTTTTGTGAAAAAGTTATAAAAAATTTAAATCGAATTTTACCAAAACATTCTCAAAGAAATTCAATACTCAATACTTTATTGCAATTCAAAATGTGTATGTACCTACAGGTTGGAATAGGAGTAAATTCATGGAAGTTACTGAATATGAAAGTAGAGTGACAAAAAATTGTATGTGATGTAAATAAATTATCTTAGAATATTCCCTGAAGATTCTTCAATTCTCCAAAATCACTAACGTTAGACTTATGCATTTTATTTAGGCGCCTAAGGAAAGCAATTTTTTACTGCTCTGAGCAATAATGTTCCATAATAGACGCCGACGGCACGGGTAGTGAAAAATTATAACTCATTTGTTGAGTCTGACAGCTTGACGTACGCAGCGAAAAGGTCAAGTGACCGAACTTGACGATGCTAGCTGTATTAATTCAATGTCAACGTTGACAAGTGTCGCATGAGAATAACTTGGACTTCCGCAATAAGAATTCAAGTCCACAGACAACTATTTAAATAGTATATTTCGGTGTAGAAAGCCAACTTTTTAACGCCATCTGCAAAAAGTTAAATATACTTACTTAGATTTATGCTAGAGCTCAGGTAAGTGATTCTTTTAACTCGCTTTAGAAATCGTCCGTCGTTTTATTAACCAGCGAGTTAAAAGTTGTCCCAATATAGACAAACCAAAACCATCTCAAAACTCGCTCGTAAGTATGATTTCGCTCAACCTCTGTTGATATGACGTCTGTTTTGTTGTGACTCAAACTAAAACTATAACTTTTTGTGCAAGTGAAATTTAATGTAACTTTAAGAATTAAATTAAATTAAACTTTTACCTTGGCTTTTACGTTTACTAAACAACGTTCTGCATAAGTAAGTAGGTCTACGTACTTAAAAAAGTTCGCATGGCCACCCTATTTCCTTGACGCAATGCAGTTTTCCCGCCGCGCTCGATATCAGCGTAGTTACCCTACGGTCCCACGAATGCAGTTCTTTGCCCGCTATAGCGTAGTCACCCAGTCACCCTTTAACACATTTCGTGCCGGTGACACGTTTGCGTTTCGAAATTAATATACAAATGCCGGTTGGTGGCACTGAATCTGGCAAAGCACAACATTAGTTTTGCCGTCGAGAGTTGCGCTACCGCCACGCGGTTAGTGTGAAATTAGTATCGGATACGTCTCGTTCTCATTTTGTCCGCCTGCACTGTTAAGTTGGTATTGATGCTGTAATAGGTTGCATGCACCTGGATGATGTAGAGAAAGCTCGACTTTCCAAGCGGCTTGGGACAAACGGTTCTTATTACCTGCACGATTGGAACGATCTGTTCAATGTTTTATTTTGTGTAGGGTAGGTAATTATTGTTTGCACTATAACAACTTGATAAATCTGTTGACTTGACGTAGGTAGAGCAACAGATTATTTTAATTCGTGGTAAAGTCAACCAACTTTACCACTTTTTGACTCTATTTGTATGACGTTAAGATTCAAAAGTGAATTTCTTGTTCGATTATTCATAGTTTTTGAAATTTGACGTCGTCGTTAAAGTTTGCACAATGCAACTTGTTCAGCCATACTGGTTTACCTAGCAATTTACAATAATTTCTTCACACGACATGTATTTAAATATTTTAGACAGACTAGGGAAAAGGATTAAGTACATTATATAAAATCATTAAAAATAAATATAGGATTAATTTATAAGGTTATGATATTGTATTGTTGGTTGTGTTGTTATAAATAAAATTATCAATTATTTGTAAATGTTAAACCATAAATTATAATTATTTCATTGTTTTTGTTTAGATAGGTAAAATATAATCCATAACGTTATCACTACGTGTAACGAAACGTTAAATTTAGGGTTGCTAGTTTTAGTTACTTTAAAATAGTAGAAATATCAGTTTGCAGAGAAAGTGAAAGCATGAAACTTACCATAAAGTAAATAAAAAAACATTTTTGGTAATTAACTCTAGTACCCCTTAAATGCACGATTGTCTTCCTTCAACACAAACCATAAAATAAGCTGTATAGTGTTATTAGTACATTTTAAAATAGTGATTGGAAATTTGACATGACAGTAGTAATTAACATAATGAGATAGCAACATCGATTTTCAGTCATTCAGGCCGAAATGGGGGTGCTGTCAATTCGATTAAAACCCAATTTTTTGGGTTTATTGAGATCTTTAAACAGTATAAACTGGTTTATTGTATTACTTAGTTTAATTAATTTATCTGAATGTATTTACGAGGACCAAATAGGCAAATTCGACTGGTAACTATCGTTATAGGTTATGATATTTGTATGTCATCCTAGAACACCAAGTAAGTGAATTATTAATATTTAAATTGTTTCCAGGCGTCAGACGTACGTGGGGAGGATTAAATTTTCTCAATTCGATACAGTTTCGACAGCGAAGAAGATAATTGTCGCTACGGAAGAGAACGTATTGGCCGCTTTGAATTTGAAGACTGGTTTGTACATCAATTTATATTTATTGGCCGTATCCGCTATATGTTCAATAAAATGTAGTTTTTTGTTAGTTCCGCGTTAGCTAGAGGTAAAAGTTCAGTGATTTGCACAATTTGTAATGTAAGTTTTGATGAAAAATTTGTCTTATTTTATTAAATATGTCTAACCCCAGGTTAACCAATTGAATTATTTTTGCTAGCTTTGTCTGGTATAGTTTGGTTTTCCACTATAAACACAAATATTAAATGATGTATTGGGAATGAAGTAAGATAAACTCAGAAACTACTAGATAATATGTTGTTTTCCTCTATATTTTCAAGGTATGATCAAATATACAAAATATTTCCTGCTATATGGCATAGGGCCAGAAGTGTCTCATTACATTTTTACACCAACACTGTCTAATTATTAATTCGCTAAATTGCCTCGAGGAGATATAGTGCTCATTCTTATTTTTATTTAACCTGTGAAATTATTAATACTTGGTCAATAAATAATCTCTCGGTCATTGGTGTCCATAGCATCCTTGCTGAATATTGCTGTTATTCCATGGGTTACAATTTATGTTACAAACAAATTAATAAATATCTTAAGAACCCAAGTTGTTCATACGATTTTCAGTTTTATACCTTAGTAACAGGGTATAAAACCTGCTATTAATTATTCCTGCCCTAAGCTCTATCTTGTACACTCACATTATTAAATTATCTTATTCATTGTTTTTGTGTCTAGGTCAAGTGGTATGGCGTCACGTGTTCGAAACTGCCTCCACAGGCAACATTCAGCTACTCCATGTCAGCGACAAAGTGGTGACGGTGACAGGAGAAAACCCCTACATTGTACGAGGATGGGATTCCGACTCAGGTAAGATGCTTTTTGTAAAATGTAGAATTATTGAATGTTTCATAATGCTGAATTATATCTCGCTATGAAAGCCACTGAAGGGGAAAACCGGCCAGCTACACAGCTTAACACTTTAAATAGCACACTCTGATTTCCATACAAAACCCAATTAGCGGGTTGGTTTAGCTGAGTGTGTTAACTTCTGAGTTTTAGAAGGCTTCAAGGACGCCTTATCACTGAAAATGTTAAGACAGCAAATATTTACATTTGATTTGTGTTTATATACAAAATTGGGTTATCTATGTGTGAATTTACAACATTTGCATAAATAACAAATCACAGAATTTGCAACTACAGAATCTTTCTGGCAATAGCTGGTTGTCAAAGATACAAATAAGTATTAATTTCATAACTAAATATCTTATCATATAATAGATATCTAGCAATTATAGCTAGTGATTTTCTACAAAATATCCAATCTATACTCATTCTTTAGCACACCTTCTATTGCGAGTGCAATAGACCTGACATCGACTTCAAAGGTTTCCACCGTGAGCAAACCTCTTGAAGTTACTGTTGTAAGCTAAACAGAGTTGGTACGGGACCTGCTCCGCTAACAGTGGAAGGCAGGCATTTACATCCAGCAAAAATGTTTCTCATCGATATACCTATATAAACATACTTGAAGAATACTCTACTCTTTCCAGGCATCCTTCTCTGGGAATGGTCGCTCCTCCTGCAGAATGAGGAACATGCTCGCTTCTCCGAGTGGTGGGTCCAGAATAACATGCTAGTACACATGCTACCGGTGTTCGGGGCCCACATAGAGGTGTCCATGTATAACCTGCTCACCGGACAGAATAGAGGATCCACTTCGAAACTGCCTGCACTTTGGACTAGTAAAGAGTAAGAATACATTGTACTCTGTTTGTGGCGCTTCATTAACATTATAAGCCCAGGGTTCCACTAAATGCATACAGTGACTAGTCCGAAATAGATTTAAAAGACTTATCAGTAGACAATTCAGTCTTATATTTCGTTTTAAAGTTATCTACATGTCAGATGTCTGGCAGATGTAATGTAAGTTTACTTCAACACTATATTCAATATGATTTTTATTTTAGTACTATAGTATATTAATATTAATAAACCTGATGTTTAGGATAACATCCTGGTGGTAATAAGAAAATTTTTTCAACAGCTGCGTCCTCTCCGCGCCTTATTACACCTGCATATCAGGCAACATGGGCAGCAAACTGATCATCTCCCTCGACGTCACCTCCAATGCCATCCAAATCATCAGCAAGCCACTATCGAAATACGTTGACCTTGACTCCTCGCCTGACGTAAAGGCCAGACCGCTCGATGGCAACAGTGTAAAGCCTGGCTTTGTGCTAGATGACTCGAAGATAGTTCTGATTAAGAATAATGATTTTGAAGTTTTGGATGTGGCGCTCGTGCACCCTACAGCCAGCGTGGGCGTTATTGAAGGTGCTTCTGGGCCGTTTGTGTTGCAAGTGTGGAGCGATAAAGCTAAGGTGAGGATAATTAGTATAATTGATATTTAATTGATAATATACATATAATTATTGTTTTATCTACTTTGTTACTTCTTAATGTGTATTTATAGTGATTTAAGATTAAATTTACAATATTATTATTATTTTTTATTTATTTGATGCTTTTTTACAATATTAATTTGTATTTAAAATTGGTTTTTGGGTAGAATGTGTGACGAGATGTGATGTATCTTTTCGAATTGCTAGTAGATTCATTTCACGATATCTGCGTGTAATGTAATGAAAGTGTTAATTGGACAGCGTGCCCTGCATCAGATAGCGTATGGTCGCGGACACGAAGTACGCGGCGGAGGCGAGTTCCAGTCGAGCGAACACCCCGCAGCCCCATGACTTCGTGTCCGCGGTCTAAAGTTTTTAATTTAGCAAAGTAACAAGTGTATGGACGCTCCCGTATGCTGTCGGTCCCCAGGGCTTGTCGACGGTGGCGCACGAGCTGGCGGGCGCGGAGCTGCCGGAGCTGCGCAGCGCGGGGGGGAGGGGGGGCGGGGGGCGCTGGCGGCGGCGCTGTGCGCGCGCGGCGCCCGCGGACACCTCGCCTGCCGCCTGCTGCTCGCCATGCCCGACAGCTCGCTCAGCCTCGTGCAGCAGGGCGGTACGGACACATTATTGTTACTTATGTGTAACTACAACATTTACGAGGATCAATGTAGATGGATAAAAGGGAGGTCGACCAGAAAAGATTTACCGCCTGTTTCACAATCGACAAGTAAAGGATATTTGACGGATAAGTTTAGCCCTTTCTTTGTCGTACACTTGAAAATAGACGAGGAGAGAGACAACTTTATGTGACAGATAAATTTACTTGTCGATTGTGAAACAGGCCCTTAGAAGCA
>OZ014448.1:13645723-13669577 GCA_963966035.1 Acleris laterana | reverse complement strand
AGGCACCCCCGTAAGCCATGCTTATGCTCACAGAACACTAATTGGTTGCCATGGTTCTATTGGCGCGCACCACGACGCGCACACTTGATTATTCGTTGACTTTGAACTAGCCAATCACGGTGCACGCCCCGTCCCCCGCGCCCCGCCATTTTGGCTTAATGAGATACTAGACAAACTGTTCCGAAGCGGAGTCTATAGGGTAAGTGGTCTGTGACGCTAACACACAGCGGGTGACATACAATACTCCCTGCGTGGATATTAAAGCACTCGCTTTGCTCGGCGTCACATCTAAAAATAGTACGATAGGTAGATCGTACCGTAGATGACACAGACGAATATGCGCAAATTCTATGCTTGAGGAATCGTTGGCTAATTTTTTTTAAATAGATCTGTGAGCATTCGGTAGTTAAAATGAATACTCATAGATAGATCAGTAAAACTAAAAAATAATGTCGGAGCAATCTCGCACAAATTGACCTAATGCCTAGTGCAAAATAAGCTCTAAGCGTGTACTAGACATCGATAAACATACGTATATAAAGAAATACATAATTAAAAGACCATAAAATATACAAGGAACAAATACATTTTAACAGACATTCACTTCATCTATACATCAAGTAAGTCAATATGGGACTTTTATTTTGGTTCAAAAATATCGTATTTATCTTGCATTCACAATACACCCATAGTAGTACCCATCGATAGGATAAGTGACAATATGTCGGTTCATTTAAATCCACATGACATCTGTATCTAGTTTATTTGTCACCGATCTCCACTCTAGACATAATCACGTAACTATTCAACTCCTTAGTGGTGCTATCAACGGGCGCGATAGTGGAACTTCCCTGGGGGTACCTGGAGCCGCGGCGGACGCCCACGCCCACCCCGGAACAGCGTGAAGAGGGAGTCATCCCATACGCGCCGGAGCTGCCGCTGCCCTCGGAGGCCGTCATCAACTACAACCAGACCCTGCAGAGGATCAGCGGGCTCTACACCGAGGCATCCGGCTTGGAGAGCACCAGTCTCGTGCTGGCTACTGGACTTGGTGAGTTGAGTCAGGATTTGTTCCACAGTATAGCCAAAGCAGTAAAGAAACTAAGGCTACTTGTTGAGATAAATGTTGAATTGGTCGACCAATTGCTTGTGTGTTTTACTGCTTTAGCTATTTATAAACTGTGCCGATACTGAATAGATGTGCTTATTGCGGTTTCAACTTTCAAAATCGCAAGTTATGACGACTTTAAAACAATACCATGACATGCCAAAAGCAATATGGTTTTCCCGAGTGGAATAGTACCCAGATGTTGCCTCTAAGAACATGAATTTAACAAATTTCATTTCACAGACATGTTCTACACGCGAGTGGCTCCATCGAAAACCTTCGATCTCCTGAAGGATGACTTCGACTACTACTTAATCACGCTGGTGCTGGCCGGGCTGGTCGCCGCCTCCTACAGCTCCAAGTACTTCGCGGGCAGGAAGTCACTCAAGAACGCCTGGAAGTGAGCCACTGTTCAACGCGACGAGGACTGTATAGATGGGCGGTTGGTGGACGCCGATGTATCGGTATATGACGACCCGGCTATGTATAGCGAACAAAATGAATTCGTGGGCCACCGTAAAACTGTTAAGTTACGTTATCTCTGTTTCTTTCTTCCTATTTAGTCTCAATTGAGTGAAAAGGAAGGGTTGTTCGAAGTTGAGGCCTCATTGTAACCACCCTGTCGCGATGACAGGGCTTTTAATGTACTTGGTAAAACTATTGCCTATGTCATGTAATCGTATTGCTTTTGACTCGGTCGTTACCTTCAAGCAAGTAAGAGGTATCGTAACGTTGACAGTACGATAACGTAAAAAACGATCATCGCGACAATGTTCTACAGTGGTACACGAATACGTTTTGCTAGCTGTTCTTCCGCGGTATTTAATTGATGAGCCATGGGACCCTTACGACAGCGGCGAGTCACTAAAAAGAAATTGCCAGCCGAAATTGATCATCAGCTTTCTGAGACTGGCCTCTAGTCCACTTCGGTTTAGCCCATTCTTCTACTATAATTGTCATATTTCCTATATCGTAAACTTATTGTTGACGTTGTGATAGTTCTTATTCATTTAACTGTAAGAGCTAATATAACGTTAGCAATATCATTATTCATTAAGATGTAGCAACATGGGCTAGAACAAATTGAAATAGAGCACCAGAGATTTATTGCTGTGGATAAACCATCTGTCACTTCCTGACAATGTAATTTCCAGAGTGACGGATGATCTATCCATAGTGATAAACGCGACCATAAGCCCGCAGGGTTCTGTAGTGGTTTAACAATTTTAAGTCCGCGACCAAACATTAAGAATAAACATTAAACGTGTGATCAGCTGTCTGTTTTATCTCTCACAACTCGCCTAAACGACTATCTTAAGGAATATCAAGTCACTATTAATTGTCATTCACGGATTGTTACACAATGTAGTTTTTATAGATTCCAAAGTTTTCCTAAAAACTTCGTCGCAATTTTCTAAAACATGTATGCTATTTCGTATACACGGAACTGCCAATTATACAGTCCGGAATCCTTTTGTCTATACATACAAATAATATATCGCCGCTTTACTTTCTCAACTCGTATCTGATTGAATAAATTCCTGTTCCTATTCATTCGGTCACTCATGTAAACAAATCAATTTACCATTATTACTCTATATTCAACCTTTTTAATAAACTAATAGGTAACATTATTCTCATCACTATTTCATCCTCGCATCTAAAGACAATTACCGTCAGGTATACTTGTTATTGTCATTGGAATAGGAACAGACTTTAGTTAGATAGAAAAAGCACTCATGTCCCTATAGAATAAAAACTACTTTCCTATATAACTATTCGATTAGATACGATGTTGAGAAAGTAAAGGCACGATATTCGTGATAAATAACCAGACTAACGGAATCCCGTAAATAATTTATTTACTTATGTATCTAGAACGATTTTATGATCAAATTAGGGGTTATGGTCTCTTGACCACGCAATGAAGTTTAGTTTACAGCGACTACAAGTGGCAGAGATGGAATAGCCTTGTAGTTCTTGACTTCATTTAGCGTTAGTTTAACTACGCAGCGACTTATGTCGTAAAGAAGGACCTAAGTGTAGTATGACAATATCTGCTCTTTTCCCTTTACATTGTAAATTAGTCGACAAATAAACAATAGTTGTTTAATTGGTGGCGAACAATACACGAGTTTTACTTAGTTACCCCGATAGTGTTCAATTTCTGGGATAAATAACCTGTTACCAAATAAGGAACGATAATCTGCCACTTGTTACAATAATGTAATGACATCTTTTTGACAGGATTGACTTGTTTGGAAAAGGGTTTAAATTTACATGGGAAAAGTCCCATAACCCATAAAATGTATATTAGCTAGTGCAATTTAAGTATATTTAGTTTAAGGGTTTTTTAATACTATAGGTAGAGCCTGAAAAAAAAATCAGTGTAATATATTTAAGTCCACATTTGTTTATTTTATTGTTTATCGAATAACGACTTCTATACCTTGCCTTTTATCTGTAGTCTGTAATGGAAGAACGTCGCATGCTCATATTGGCTTGTAAGAATTTCGTCACGTCACAATATGTGTAAACTTCTGTATCGTGGCGGTCTTTATACTTGTTACCTTTCACTCGTTACTTAATCCTTAGTCGAGGAACAGAGAGCATCATAAACTGGAATTTCGATGGTTCCTGCAGCGAGCGCCGTGGGCTGCCACCTGCCACGTTGAATATGCGACTGCCGCAAATACTGCACAGTAAAAGACAAGGGACAGAAACGATTGTTTTGTTATTTTCAGGCTTTGACGTCCATTCCAATAACTATTTCCTTATAGAGTTGTTTCGATACCTACTGTTAATTGAAGTTCGGTACGTTTGTACATAAGGATATTTATTGTTTTTATCTGTGGAGAAACTAGTCCCGTAGATAATGAGTAAATACTTTAACACACTGCTGCCGTTATAATAACTCTTAACCGCTAAATAAATCTCCCTCTAAGTATATAGTACTTTTTGAAATAGTTGAGGAATATTTGTCTATTCAAAATCACCTTTATTTTCAATTTGTTTTTTTCATCGAGATAAAACTTCTTGATGTTTTTCCTCGGAATGTTGGAGTTTTGCATTTTTGGACGTTTCGTTGACGTTTTGTTCTCGTTGATAGTATAAGTAATTACTTATATTATAGTATTCAATTATATAAAATAAAATTACATAATTCTGAAAGGACAGTAAAGTGTCCAGGTATTGGATTATCAAAATCCACATAATATTCACATATGATTAACGTAATGATAGCGTAAGTTTATTATTGGGATCACTGGAACGTTCCATCATGGTACGTTTTTTTGTAAATTACTGTTACATCCTATGTTACAGACCCGTTCAGCTGGAACAGGCCACGCATATTTAAATTTGCTCACCCAATGAGTTGTTTTTATTTTAGTGATAAGGTTAAGTATTACGGTCTATTTTGTTTAATTTATATCATAAATTGTTTATATGTTTAATATTGATAAACAAATACCATTTGTCTGACTATATCACCGTTAACACATCTGGGAATACGTGAATCGCATGTGCAACCATGCAGCAATTAAGACATAATAAATAAGAATAGTAATGCTAATCTTTTTACTCGTATCATATAAGTGACCATGTTGTTCATTTATGTTTGATTCCAACTGAACCGAACACTTCGAAGCGCATCGGCGTATGCAAATATAACAGTTATCAGAGCGCGCGGTTGGCACAGTGGAGTTCATAAGTATGTGTACACTTTAGTACCGTGTCACTTTAATCGCTATGTCAATTCATATATGGCAGTTTTAACATGGCATTAAATATACAAGGTTCTAAAAGGTACACATATTTGTGAACTCTACTATGAATAATATTAAAAAATCTAACTTTATACCATAATCTGTGTTGCGGTTCGTCGGTTTTTGTTCAATAGGAATGTTACTTAACTTAAAACGTTCAGAGTTAACCCTTTCAACGCCATCGACGGATATACCCGCACCTCAGGTACCGCCAATCACGAATTTATCCGACACAGTTGACAGCTTGACACTGTCGCTGGCGTCAGTGACTTGTTTTTGACATGGCGCCATAAAGGTTAACGAACATTGTCGCATTTATTACCACTATCAATTAACACAAGATCATTTTTGTATCAATTCCTTGTAATAGAATTAGATTAGATTACGATTGTATGCAATGTCCGTGTAAAGTCAGAGGATCTAATGTTTTAACTGTTTACTGCAAATGTTTCTGACGCAAGATAAAATTGCGTTTAGATTTCAAAATTCAGTGGACTTTTTTATTTGGCGTCATTGCAGCTAACCGCATGTAACATTTATACCTGTGGACGGTTTTAATAATAGAAGGTTACCAATTCAGTTAGTTTTATTTATGGTATGGTTACAATGGAATGTGGTAGAATCAAGTTTAACCGAGTGTATACGACATTAGTTTAGCTGGTATTGACACTTTAAACTGTCCGTGCATTACATGTAATGCACCGTCAAAGTAGCTCTATTACGTCTACGTGACATCAGAAATAGATGGCTCTGTACATTACCTGTAATGCAGGGACGTATCGAACTATGTCAGTGGTGAAAGCGAAGGACAGTTATTGTTAAAGCTAATTATTGCGCACACTATACGCCATGAATGAATACAAATGTCAAAAATGGGTATCAATAAAGCCCGTGATTATATCACCTAGGTTAATGTCGAATACATCGTGCGCTATCAGTTATCTCCTCCTTCCCTGGGGTAGAAGGGGTTTCGTGAGAGCGCTCTATAAGCAGTAAATAAGTGTAGGTACTATTTCTGTGACGAAGGTTTTTGTAAAATATATTTGGGTTACCTACAAAATGACTTTTTTTTCAATTGACATGTCAATGACATGCCTTTTGTGCCCATGGCGGTTTTGGTGCGGATGAACCACTGGTTCAACCAAGGATGGATGGGATATCTAAAGAAACTTCATCAAAAAGAATCCGAGACTAGATTGGAAAGTGTCAGTTTATTTTTCAGCACTAGGTTGGCTTAGACATAATTGCCGGTCACTGTATTTTGTCAAAAATGTCGAGTTTTTGTATTCGAACTTTAGTTTTTTGCAGAATATTTCGTAGTATTCCGTATGTTCAATGTAGATAATGCAAAATAGTAATAAAAAAAATCCTATAATTTAAGTAAGCCATCATGTCACGGTGTTGCCGCTCTCAATTCCATACCTTTTGTCAGATTTATACAGGTTCACAAAATGCGTCTTGTATACTCCTGTCGAACTGAGACCAGCCTACTACGAGCTTTTGAATGGAGAGGATTGCAAAGAAACTACATTTAGTTCAAAACATCTTTATTAAAATAAGATTGTATTCCTAACATCTAGTACACCAAACTAATTCACTATCTACAGAGATCCTAAATAAAGGGAACATTTATAATGGCATTGGATTTACACAAAATGGTTTTACCATTTCTGATCAGTGTCATAGACTACTTATATATACACTAGGCTTACCAACTCTTATTAAAAACCAGTCAAGTTTTATTTAGTTTTGAATCACACCAGACTAATATAACAGTAGTAGGCGGAAGACCGAATGTACAATTTGGAAACAACATTAATACATATTATAATGTGTATACTTTGCCCGCAGGGAAACGCATCGACATAAGCCCAAAGCCAATGTGGGGCCGCACGGCCTTGTATGCATGCACAAACACACACTTAAATTCGAATAAAATTAATTACTGATGATGAACACAGCTTTACATCACCTCTAGGACATTTCACGTCTTTCGTCGCATTTACCATATTTATTATTATTATAAACGGTGATTTTTAATCGGTGATCGGGTACTAATATTTCTAATTCAGTTATTGATGTCGATCACGTTAGTCGCAGTTACTCCATGTAACATGAGCAACCTTTTTTTGTAATATTATTTTTTTCTTTTGATATTGATCGAAATTAATTTTCACCGCAAACTGTTTAGTTTACACGTTGGTAAAGAGATTCCGATTCTCAGGTATGCACAACATGAAGGTTAAAGAAATTAGGTTCAGCTGCCTGTCCATATTTCGCTACGCCCTTGGTTAGGTAATTACGGGAGACCACACTAATTCATATTTTTCAACGCCTGCTCACCGATTAAAAATAATCTTGTATAAATAGTCAGAAATCGCCGCTAATAAGAGATTGCGTATGGCACGTTTGCCTAAATCAAGAATTTATTTGGAAACTGCATTGTATCATTTCTTATATTTTATTACACTCGGCGTCAAAAAAATCGCAACTTTTTAGGAAAGTTGCGAATTTTTTGACGCCGAGTATATTAGCCCTAACCTCGACTCTTTAATACGGTATCTTCAGTAAGTAATTTAGACAATTTTGTAAACGTATTTGATAACAGTTTATATAAATTTGACATGAGATTGTCGTAGACTGTTTATTTCGAAGACTTGCGAAATCAGGAGAGCCAGTTCGCTGCCTACAGTCAGTATCAGTAGTAGTACATGACGCAAAGCTACCAGAATACAAAGCCTTGAGTGCGGAGGTTAGCGTAAAGCTAAGTAGAAATTTACTTCAGTAATTCAGTGCAAATACAGTCGATCGGAAACTTACGCCTTCGTAATTGCTGACCATCGCCTAGTGTGAGGTGGCATATTCGGAATCGTCACCCTAATTATCATGTCATGACTCAACCCTTTGTAATGCCTTATACGGATATATCCAGGTTCATCGCTATCACAAATCCGATACAGTTCACAGCGCAAAATATACATTCATGTCATTAATATGTGGCTGGACTTTTTGTTAGACATGTCGTAAAAAAGGGGCGTATCCGCCGTAATTTTATTTGTTACATTATTTATTTGCGTTGTGCTGTTCATACATTCCCATAAATTCCTAATCCGGGGTAGGATACAATATTACTTATATAGCAATATAAAGACAAATAGGGTAAACCATCCCAGTACCCAAGTTATTGGCATGTAGTAATTGTACAATTATAGCCTCTTAACAAAGTTCAGTGCCAATAATCGGTAGTCAAACAAAAGAGCAGTTAACATGTCAGCTATATCCCAACACTATTTTTAAAACAAGTCCCTGGTTCCCCTATGGAATCCCTAATCGTCATTGGTCCTAATGCATCGTTTGTCCTAAAGCCATTTCCATTTAAATTAAAACTTTTTAGTGTTGTTATAATAGGTACAACCTTAACCTAATCGAACCGCAGATATAATTGGAAAACTTAAAACGATGCCTGTCTCAGAAAAAAACCCAATTTAGGGCAAATGAAAATTCGGACAAACGATGAGTTAGGACAAACGTTGATAGGGACTCTGAGGGACACCCAAATTCAGTCACGCACTAGCATATCAGTCCGCACCAGCACTCATTGAAGTCTTGTCGCTTTATTGTCTGCACTGCCTGAGCCGCAGACACGGCGTGTGCTACCCCTGCGGCTCGAGCCCCTGGAAGACCTGCTGCAGCGCGGCGGCCAGGTCGGGGCTGCCGGGCAGGTGCGGCGCGCCGATGATGGGCACGAGGTCGAGGCCGGCGGCCGGCGGGTGCAGCACGCACTCGTTGTCGGCCAGCGCGCGCAGGTGGTGCCACGTCGCGCCGTAGTCGTACAGGATCATGGCTTTGAAGAACTTCACGGCGAGCTCCTGGAACAATTATGGTGGGTGAGATCCCCTTGAATCACACTCATTTGGTCAAATGGACCGGTGGTAGTTGCTAATCCTCGTAACCCTAAGTAGTTGCAATAGTATTTCATTGGGATCCCCTTGAATCACACTCATTTGGTCAAATAGACTGGTGGTAGTTGCTAATCCTCGTAACCCTAAGTAGTTGCAATAGTATTTCATTGGGATCCCCTTGAATCACACTCATTTGGTCGAATAGACTGGTGGTAGTTGCTCATCCTCGTAACCCTAAGTAGTTGCAATAGTATTTAATTGGGATCCCCTTGAATCACACTCATTTGGTCAAATAGACTGGTGGTAGTTGCTCATCCTCGTAACCCTAAGTAGTTGCAATAGTATTTCATTGGGATCCCCTTGAATCACACTCATTTGGTCAAATGGACCGGTGTTAGTTGCTCATCCTCGTAACCCTAAGTAGTTGCAATAGTATTTTATTGGGATCCCCTTAAATAACCGACACTCGTTTGATCGTATCATTTCATCGAAAGGAAATTTCTGTTGAGCGTTAAGCATGGATTATGTAGTTTAGGTTAGCCTAGACATGATTACCAAAAAAATATAGCTCCTCGAATAAAAGCCTAAAAATGCCCGAAGTAAAACATTCTATAAAATTAGTGTTGGTGATTCAAGGGTAAGCAATGATGGGTACATAGACTTAATACATCGTATGAGCTCTTGGAATCTAGCCAGCTCTATGGTGTAAAACTATATAGCCATGACTTTATGACGTCACAGTGACGACCTCAGTCTCGCGCACAGTCCAAACCAGTACAGTATTTAAAATAAAAATCGGAATGTCATGATCATGACAAAAAAGTTAATTCAAATTTCGGGATTGCAACTCCGCATTAACAGGATTTAAAGGCCTTGATCCTTGTTTTTCCATCAGTCCTATACAAGTATGATGAGGTGGACTCAGTCCGCGTAAAGTTCCTGGTTAGGCCAATTTTTTTCTTTAAATAATCTTACTACAGAGCCGCTGTATAGGTTTCTGCCACTGCTCAGGTCCATTAACATATTTATTTCTTCAAATTACTTTTCTTACTTAGGGTTGACATGCGTCACTTTCAACTCGCTTCTAAGATAAACAATGGCCTACTTTCAGAGTATGAGACTTGAAAAATATTATTATTTTTAATTTCACATACATACATACATACATTAAATCACGCCTGTTTCCCAGAGGGGTAGGCAGAGACCACTTCTTTCCACTTGCTACGATCTTGACAAATTTCTTTCGCTTCTTCCACATTCATACATCGAGTCATGCACGCACGTCGGTTTCGGGTACTTAAGATTCGGCCCTTTTCCAGTATTTCACCGATTTGACTCGAAAAAGTACGCCTAGGGCGGCCCCTTCCGACCCGTCCACTCACTATCGATGTGTATATCTCTTTTAATGATTTTTCATGATTTTTAATTTCTTTTTTATTTAATCCCTTGTTAACTCCAGCACACTAACCTGCAACGGCTTCGGCTGTTTCCTACTCAAGTAATCAGTGACGCAGGCCATGGCGTCGTCGAGCCGGTCCCCGTCGATGCCCAGGTCGGGCACGAGCGTCTGGAGCGCCTGCAGCGTGGCCAGCTGCAGGCGGAAGGGCGGGGAGCTGCGGTACGCCGAGCCCTTGTCCTTGAGGTGGCTGTCGCGGGCCGACTTGTGCAGGAACACGTAGATGTGGGGCAGCGCGTCCCTGGGGGAGAGAGAGTACTTGATATAGGGATTTGCCATATTTTAAAATTTCTTAAAAGCCATAATTATCATTCGCGTTTTTATAACCGTATTAACTTTTCAAGTTCCACATTGCGCTCCCCTAATACCATATTTGGTATTGAATAATTAATTACGTTTGAAAGAATAATTAAAGTACTCTAATAGTTATTTATGTGACTGGTGCATAATGAGAGGCACGAGAGTGTTTTTTACAATATATTCGTAAAATAATCAAACAAGCCCTTTTATCTCATTTTAACAAGGTCTTATGTTTTAGACCAAATTTTTAGCAAGGTAGGTATTCTGTCTTTTACAGGGTGTAGCAATTATAGCAAATAATTTTCACGGTAATAAAGGTACAGCTAAAAATATTTTAACCGTTAAAGCATTGTTTGCCATTATGCGTATGAATAGGTTGTCTCTTTCTTTATTTTGGAACATCTATTTTAATTAACCTTTAGAACCTTTTACGGTTTCAGATGGTCATCTGTTTTTATTCTGTAAACATATATTTTGACAAAACAGTATACGTGATACGTACGTGATAGCGCGTTGCCGTATGAAGTCTTTAGCCAGCGCAGCGAGCGTCACGAGCAACTCGAAGGCGTGCCTCAGTACCGCCGGCTCGGCGGTCTCGAACCGGGCCACCAGCGGCGCCCACGTCAGGTGCACCAGTGGTAGTAGCTCATCCTCGTAATCCTGAGCCGTGGGATTATTATTTTTAAAGATACAACGGAGTTAAATACTACCCGCCTTACTTATAAATCGCTCATTGAATTCAAAACCGACACATTCCAAAATAATTTGCTATTGCATTAAAAATCTTATAGGAACAGCTCCTAATTTTAAAATGCAACACTGACTCATTTTGGAATGTGTCCGTTTAATATTCAATGAACGAAATGTGGAATAACCGTGGAGTCCTTATCTGTCATTGTGACATTTGAATTTGACAGATAAGGACAAAGCATGGTTTAGCTACCCCACGGTTATTCCACGTTTTTGAGAAAGGCGGTAAGAGTAAATTAGTACACCTAATAAGTACACACAGACGGAATTTTTTTATACTTTTCATGTCGTTTCAAATACTTACATCATTGTTTCGTTGTTCACAATCTCACGGGATCGCAAGATGAGTGTTCTTTACGTCATCGCGTTAATAACCACGACGGATATAAATCATTCAATTGCGTTCCCGATAAATTATGTGACATAGAATTTAAAAGGTTGAGGCCTAATAGTTAACGTGTAGAAAATTTTGCATGTGTAAAATATGTATTCATTAAAAGGAGCCAGTTTTAGTGTGATAAATCTTAATCAGCCCATCGATAATTATAAATCTTAGCTTAAAACCAACGCCAGAATTCAAATATTAAAATAGTTCCATTAATTACAAAGTAAATAGAGTCTACATTTCGTACCAACACAAGAAAAGAAAATTTGCACAAAGTGTGGAAAGGCGTTTATCTCCCCAGTCGCGTTAATCCATCAGCAGTTGTTACCTGCAGCACGGGCAGGCCTCTGTTGAGCACCTGGAGCGCCAGGATGGCCTCCTCCGGGTCGCGCGAGGAGAGGAAGTTCACGCAGCGCTTCAGAATGCTCGCCGCCACCGGGATGTGCCGCGGCAGTTCGGGCTTCTCCTCTGGAATGTTGGATATTATGAATAATTATATTAGATTCTAAAAATATGCGACAACTGTAAAAAAAAAAGGCTAACCGTCGGGAACGGTTCCGGCATGTATCCGCCTCATTAGGAATCCTTTATTACGGGATGGATTCCGTTCCAACTCACCTGTAACCTTATCATCATAATCCAAGATCTCCTCTTCCATCTTCTTCTGATCTTCTTTATACATCTCCTTCGCGCTCTTCCCCGTTTCAGATTCATCATCCTCCTCCTCCTCCTCCTCCTCCAGCAGTTTGTTGACCTCCTCGGTCTTGGCCACGTACTCCATGAGGTCCTTGAGGATGTCTATTTCCTGGTCGCCGGCGGGTTTCTGCGCAGGCTTCTCCGCGGGGAACCACTTCTTTATACAAGTGATGAACGTGAGAAACACTTGGAGATACGCGTGCAGGTTTTTCTCGTGATACTTGTCTAGGCTTTGTAGTAAGACCTGGAAATGAACCCCAAAATGTGATGCAATGTTACGGTATCTGTGAGTTGATCTTATTATGGAGATGGAAGGCGGTGGTGAGCGGGTAAAGTAAAAAGTACAATCGGCAATAGAAGATTGTTCATAAAATGAGCATGCTTCGATGGTTCGGTCATTTGGAAAGGATGGATGAAAGAAGATTGACGAAAGAGATATACAGATCGAAAGTGAGTGGACGGGTCGGAAGGGGCCGCCGTAGGCGTACTTTTTCGAGTCAAATGGGAGAACTACTGGAAAAGGGCCGAATCTTATGTGCCCGAAACCGACGTGCGTGCATGACTCGATGTATGAATGTGGAAGAAGCGAAAGAAATTTATCAAGATCGTAGCAAATGGAAAGAAGTGGTATCGGCCTACCCCTCTGGGAAACAGGCGTGATTTAATGTATGTATGTATGTATGTAAATATTGTTTTTTTTTGTTCCCTGTTGACACAAATACTCACGTCTTCGACAATCCCATACAGACAGTTCAATATGCTCGCGTCGCTGTATTCCATCACTACGGATAAAATTTGAAGCGCTGACTGAGTGTTCCACGCCTGGAATCAAAACACGTTTTGACTGTCATTTGACACATTAAGACTACACCGAGCGTGCGCCGGATGTACAGTGGCGCCCTCATTACGTTTATTGTGTTTTCTAATAAACTAAAGTATTTTCTTGAAATTGGACGGTAAGTTTTTATACTACAAACGAAAACACAACTTATAGGATATATTACATAGTTTAATAACAATTCACCTACGAGTTATCAACTTAACGGAAAAAAGTGGCCATCTTTTTCCGTTAAGCTGATTACTCAAAGGGTAATTGTTATTAAAGTTTGTTACGTATTCCATAAATTGTGTTTTTACTTGCACTACAAAAAGCTATCAATAAATTCTTTACTTAATTAGAAAACATAATAATAGTTGTGAGGGCGCCACTGGACGCTCGGTGCAGTCTTAACAATCCAACGGTCGTCTTAATAAACCGATCTCGACTGTAATGCTCGTCTCAGCATACTTCAATAATAACAGTTGTCTATGGATTGACATTTATTTTAACGTATCTTGTGACGGGCGTCTCAGCCAAGATGAGTTTATTAAATACTGCCCTAACAGTACCTAGAATCACAATGGGACATGCCATTCTTTAGAAGTCTTTAATAGCGACCGAACCGAGATTAAATGAAAGTTCTTCGTATGAGGACGAGGGAAGAGAAGCGAAAATGTCAATTAAAGATCATCCGAATGGTCTTCCAAATACTGTATCGTGATTATGTTACGAGACGTAAATCAGGAGGCATATATACATATAAAGATATTTTTATTCATGTTTATATCCTCTTAAGGCACACTATGAATCTAATGACGATGAAATAGTCAATTTTATGATTTAATTTTCAATCATAAAAGCAAGGGAAATTCCCAATGATATTACAGAAGTATTGTATTATTTCGTTCCTAGTAAAATAGTCGCAGTTGCATAGTTCACTCGTTTCACTAGTGAATGATAGACAGATACGGAAAACGAGAGTATGAGAGATAGCTATCGTCGAGAGTGGTCAATTGGGTTTTTTTTGGATCTTCAACTTGGGCGCGGTAGTAACATATCTACTTCCTGTTTATATGTAATATCAATAGAAATTCCACATTATTTGCAGTGGATCCTTACTTCAGTGACCGTATTATGTACAATTATTTTGTACGCTTACGAGGGTATTGTGAAAAAGGGTAAATTAACGTTATGGGGCCGGTACCTTCTTGAGCCGGACTGAGATCTGACTGGTGAAGTAGTCCGCATTCTCCCGGATAAGGTCCCCTACAGACGCGTGGCCGCACGCGGCCGCCACGTCGCTGATCGCCTTCACTCCCGCCAGGTGTAGCATTTCGTATGTGCTGCCTGTACACTCAGATTTTTATACTGTAGTCACAAGAATATTAACCAAAATTGGGCTTAAAAATATGTGACACGACTCTATTACTAGAGAAATAAGTGTCAGATATTATTGAGCTCGAAATTGGATACTATATGATTGCTGTTTGTACACAATAGTTGAATAGTAAAATGGAGACAAAATGGAACTGATTTAAATGAAATATTTAAAATCCTTATTTATTATTATTGGTGTAAAAAAATATTAATATCTAGAGCGAGATTGGGACCAACTCGGATCAATGATTCTAATTTTAAATAAGTATAAACCTAATTTCATAAAAGTCAAACTCTATTCTAGTTAGACTAACCAGTTTGAAAGTTATAAAAGGTTTACAAATATATATAATTGGAGAACATTATTACGAATTGGCCCTATTGTTTATAGAGAAATACTGGAAAAGGGCCGAATCTTAAGTACCCGAAACCGACGTGCGTGCATGACTCGATGTATGAATGTGGAAGAAGCGAAAGAAATTTGTCAAGATCGTAGCAAGTGGAAAGAAGTGGTCTCTGCCTACCCCTCTGGGAAACAGGCGTGATTTAATGTATGTATGTATGTTTATAGATAAAGTAGGAAGTAACGTGATAATATTACTTGTGAATATTCTTTCCAACTCAACGCCTTTACTCAAGCATGATGCTATACTCACCAACTCTCTCCCAGCAAACAGCACAGCCAGCCTTTAGCAGATAGGGCTGGTAGTAGGTGCCGAGTCTCTTGACATGCCGCCGTTGTGTTGAGCTTCATTAAGCAAGACTACACTCACCAACTCTCTCCAGCAACAGGCATAGGGTCTTCAGCAGATAGGGTTGGTAGTCGGTCCCGAGTCTCCTCGCCATGAGTCCCACGCCTTCGGTCAGGAGGCAGGCGAGCGCCATGTTGCGCTGAGCCTCGGCTAACGTGGCGCAGTGGTCGGGATTCCGGCGCACGACCCGCGGGACGGAGTAACTGATGCCTGTGATGCGGGTTTCGACGGCACCCTCGAACAGACCTGAGTTACCACATATTTAATTAGTACAGGGGGGTTATTATGACGTGGCTATGCCGTTTATTTTACGGTGAGCGTAAAGGACAGAGCTATGGAAGTTATATAGCTCTGTCCTTTTCTCTCAGCGTTAAAATAACTGTTTAGTTTAGTTTAGTTTATTTATTTCATGAAACAAATTACAATATAAGTTTGCATTACCATGTCAAATTTAAAAGTATCGCATCATGATTGTCAAAAACTAATAAGATAATAAAATTAAAATTAATAATACAAATCATTTCACCAATAGGGATCGTCTTAATAATTTAAAAATAACATGAAATAAAATAAAATAACGGTCAAAAATATACAATAGTCACAAAAAAAGGTACAAAAGTTATAAGAAAAATGTCATACACTAGAGCTACAGAATTAATTCCATGTACTCGTCTACTGAGTACAGAGGGTTATCCAACAAAAGGTTTCTCAGTCGACGACTAAATGTTTCGTCAGATGGTTCAGATCTCAAATCTGCGGGTAGGTGCTCGAAGTAGGTCGGGCCGACACGAGGGTTCTTTTCCGCAAGTGCCATGCGACGGGGAACTGTTCTTAAGCGTCCAGTGGTTCGGAGCTGTTTGCCCGGAATGTCCACGCGTGCAAACTGAGATATTTTATTTTTTACGAATACTATAGTTTCTAATAAGTATTGTGAGTAGTGCGTCAATATGCGTTGAGATGTGAATAAATCTCGACAAGAGTGCCTAGGTTTTACTCCGACAAGTGTACGGATGGCACGTTTGCACAATTAGGACCCTTTTGGCGTTTGTGGAGTTACCCCAAATGAGACTGCCGTAGGACATAAGAGAGTGAAAGTGAGCAAAATACACTTGTTTTAACGCATCCCCCGAGATGAGCGGCTTCAATTTTTTCAACGCAAAAACAGCACTACTCAACCTTTCACAGAGACCGTCAACATGGCACTTCCAGTTCAAATTTGAGTCAATCATGAACCCAAGGAACCTGCTCTCATTGCACAGAGGCATCGGGCAGCTCACCATGCACGACGGTATTGCAACTTGTCGACCAGAAAAAAGCATGATACTCGATTTTGTAACATTTAACAAAAGCCCGTTCGCTAAAAACCAGGTCTGCAGCTGAGAACAAGCTTCGCTAACCTTGACACTTAGTTGCTCATAGTCCCTTGCACTGACTACCACGGTTGTATCATCCGCAAATAGTACAGACAGGCCAGCCACAATGCTTGACGGAAGATCATTAATAAATAATAAAAAAAGGGTATTTCCGAGGGAAGACCCTTGAAGAATACCTAATTCACTGAAACCTACGTCAGATTTCAGCATTTTACCGTTTGCTGGCATCTTTACCACTTGCTTTCGATCCGTCAGAAATGAGGCGAACAGTTTATGGGCGTTTTGTTGGATACCATATAATTTTAATTTATTCAAAAGTAACGTGTGGCTAATAACGTCAAATGCCTTTGTCAAGTCGCACAATATCCCAGCCATCTTTTGCCTGTCGTCCAACCCAGTCACTATGTAATCGAATATCCGGTACGCGGCATTGGTTGTCGACATTTTCTGTCTGTACGCAAATTGATTTTCTGTAAGCAGGTCATTCGATTCCAGGTGACTCATTAAGTGAGACGACAAAACAGTTTCGACTATTTTTGAAATGCTGGGTACTATAGTGATAGGCCTATAGTTATTGATGTCACACCACACTGTATTGCTATGTCATAATAACCCCCCAGAAGTATGCACAAGCTGTTTGTAAGTTGGTTGTTAGACTAGTCCATGAACGCGTGTTTATCATGTTTAAGAATTTTATCTCGTTGATAAACTCTACACCAAGTAGCACCAATCTCTGAAGATGCAACTGGACTGGATTTCGATAGCTATGAGTATAACAGGCGCATTCCCAGCACTTTGTGTGCACACTGAAATATTTACCACCGATGCCAATCAAATCCGCGACAGCGAAACTCTGTTTTAATCTGGGATTAAAATACCTGGGAAATAAAGAAGTATAATTTCACTGGAAACAGTGAATATAAAAAGTTGAATGTGAGGGGGATATTGAAGCGGGGAACGAGATCGTCAGATTCACGATGTACTGCATAGGGGCCAAATCAAAAGCACCCGAAACCGACGTACGTGCATGAAGAGGTTGATGGATGTAAATGAAGTGAAAGTTGTATGTACCGGTCTATACCGGTGCACCCTGCGTAGTTTCTGCCTACCTCATGTATGTATGTATTGTCTACATACCTGGCACGCTGTCCTTAGTCCAGGCCCGAGGGTTGTACACCGAAGGGTCCAGCGTGTCCTGCGAGGTCAGGGGCGCCTCCCCGCTGCTGACTTCGAGCGGCAGGTACCACACGCTCTCGTCGATGTACATGTCGATGACGCGGTGCGCGAGCGCCGGCGGGGCGTTGGGAGCTGTGGGTAATAACCGATGCTAGTGATCAAGGTTTGAGTAGCGTGCTAACACCATATATATAAGGTTCGTTTGGGGGACAATATACATACATACATAAACTCACGCCTTTATTCCCAGAGTGGGGTAGGCAGAGCTACAGAATTTCCAACAACTATAAAAACTTTTTGATAATTCTGTAACCACATTTTGCACACTGAGGCGAAGATGTTTACCAGTGTATTAGTATTATTAGGGCCGCTGAGCTGGGATTTCAGGGCTGCCCCCAGCGGGTTTATGTCAATGATCACCTTACACCTGCCGTTAAGAAACTCTTGACGAGCACAAAAAGATTGGCCACTGAAAAGGGATTCCGGTATGTCTGGGTGAAGCACGGGAAGATCCACGTGAGAAAAAACGACATGTCGCATGTATTTTTGGTCAACAGTGAGGGCGATTTAAACAAGATCAGCTAAGTTGTGGTTCATGTAATTTTTGTCTCGTTACGCATTTACTTTTTCTACATATTTTATATTCAATTTCACTTTATATCTTTGGTTATTCTGTTCATTATTTTTATACCAGGTTTGCAATACCTGCCTTGACTGAGTACTTGCCGGGCCGCTTTTGTTCTCCGCGCTCTTATCAGTTTTTACCTGCTCGCCCGCTATGGCCGCTATCCCGGCGGCCGGCCGGCCGCGCTCACGCTTCATGTTACCTACGTATTGCTTGCTTCGTATCGTCTCTGCTTCTAGCTATCCCTTACCAAGGCGGCGTTGAACGGATGCATAGTCGACACTATATATTATATTTTTGCATGTTTGGATTCTTTCTTAATACTGTTCAATTTAGAATGTGGGTTTTAACTGCATTTGCCGAAGTACGTATAATATTTCTTTGTTTAGTTAAATCTATTTCTACCTACGTCAATGATTTTAATAATTCCCTGGGCTTAGCCATTAATTTAATGTCCGATATTTCTTATCTTGTTAACCAGTTGTATAATGTTTCTATTCTATTACTATGGCACGGCCGCTATGGATACTAAGATTGACTGCAATTCCCTTCAAATCTATTATCAAAACGTACGTGGGCTTCGCTCTAAAACAAATGTATTTTTACGTAATGTTGCTTTGGGCTCATACGACATAATTATGCTTACTGAAACTTGGCTCATCGATGGCATCAATAGTAGCGAGTTATTTGACGATCGGTACGTTGTTTGGCGAAGGGATAGGGATTACGAGTTGACAGGTCAGTCGCGGGGAGGTGGTGTCCTCGTTGCGACTCGCAGGGACTTGCCAGTAGCCCTTGAACCGCAATTTAATTCGTCGGCGGAGGACCTCTGGCTAACCATATCCGTCCGACAAGCGTCGACACGTAAAATTGTTAAACTTCATCTCTGCGTATTATATTTGTGTGAACAATGCAACGGATTTTCATTTTCAAATCAGTTATCCAATTTTTTGGATAAATTAAATAACGTTGTATTAGAAAATCAATCTGGTAAAATACTCGTTGTAGGCGACTTCAACATGAGCAAAATAAAATGGACCCAAAACGACGATTCCTCGTTATCTCCGAGTGACCCGGCTGGTGGCGACGAGTGCTTGCTCGTGGATGACCTGTGCACGCTTAATCTCAGCCAGTTTAATGGCATTGTTAATGCCTTCGGCAAAATATTGGATTTGGTTCTGTCGAATGACTCTGCGGTTGTTACCAGTTGCTCAGAGCCCCTCGTGCCCGTCGATCCCCACCACGGGGCGTTAAATATCTCCTTACACTATATCGACTTTGAGGCTTTGAAGTCTGCACGTAGGACTCGTCACATTTTCGGTAAAGGCGACTTTGTCGCTATTAATGAGGAAATCTCCGACATTGATTGGGCATCTATGTTCGCTGCAAGGTCATTGAATGATTCAGTTGATTACTTTTATAACACTATTAATAATTTAATATATACTTATATACCTACTAAATTACAAAAAAAGATTCCTATCCTATTTGGTATTCACCAGCTTTAGTCAAATCAATAAAAGAAAAATATAAATATTTAAGAAAATATAAAATATATGCCAACCACTCGGATCTGGCTTCATTTAAACTACTTCGAGATAGAATACGTATTTTAGAGAGTAATTGTTACCAAAATTATATCAAATCTGTCGAAAAATCAATTGAGGTGAATCCAAAAAATTTTTGGTCTTACATTAAGACCAAATCTAAGTCTAATAGTATCCCTAGTAGTGTTTCGTTAGGAAATTCAGTGGCTTCTACGGGAGAAACAATTTGTAATCTATTTGCCTCTTACTTTCATTCCACATTTTTGAATAACCAGGATCTGTTAGTAATTCCCTCAGAATCTGTTTTCAACTCGAATGCCACCTGTGATATTTTAAACATTCGTGTAGACGTTAACGAAATTCGCTCCCTTATTTTAAAATTAGACCCCAATAAATCGGCAGGTCCTGATCACTTGCCGGCCCGTTTCCTCATTCCTTGCTCCGATACCATATCTATCCCTATTGCCTTGCTTTTCCATAGATCCCTTTCAGAGTCCCACATGCCTCATATTTGGAAATTAGCTTTTATTTCGCCTGTGCATAAAAAAGGTTCTAAGTTGGATGTTACCAACTATAGACCAATATCCAAGTTATGTATAATATCGAAAATCTTCGAAAAGGTTGTACAAGGTGGCGCAAAAGTAATCACCCTATCGGAAGATGCTATAATTTAAAAAAATGGCGGCAAATGTCAGTTTTGCTTTGACATTTGTAAAGTAAATAGTTACAAAATACACGTCAACAAAACATGAATCGCTTTACTCTTCAAGAACGCGGAATAATTACTTCGTTTTTTTTGCGGAATAATTCGTCGGTGGTGTTGGCGCAGCGTGAATTTAGGCGCAGATTTCCCGGTCGTCCGACGCCAACTGGGCAAACACTACGGCGTTTAGCCACTCGCCTAGAAGAGTATGGGACATCACAAGATGCTGCCAGGTCTGGCCGTCCCCGAAGCAGTCGTTCTGCTGAGAATATTGCGGCTGTTGCTGAAGATGTCGCAGAGGACCCCGGAGTATCGACCAGACGACGTGCCACGCAATTGGGCATCAATCGGCGATCTTTACAGAGAATTTTGGTAAAAGACTTGAAGATGTTCCCTTACAAAGTGCAGACAGTTCATCAGTTGTTAGCAGTTGACCGCCAAACGCGAGTAACCTACGCTCACGCCATCCTGAATCTCGACCACGAGGAAGATAACTTTTCATCGAAAATTATCATGAGTGACGAGGCCCATTTCCATCTCTGTGGATACGTGAACAAGCAGAATTATCGCTTCTGGGGCACCGAAAATCCGCGTCTAACCCACGAAAAGCCATTGCACCCGCTAAAAGTTACTGCATGGTGTGCTGTTTACGCTGAAGGCTTTATCGGGCCTTATTTTTTCGAAAACGCCGCGGGCCAAACAACTACTGTGAACGGCGAGCGTTACAGAGCCATGCTCAACGACTTTTTTCTTCCTCAAATGGATGAATTGGGACTGGAGAACATGTGGTTCCAACAGGATGGAGCAACGGCGCATACTGCACGAGCCACAACCGAAATTCTGAGGACTGCATTTCCAGGTCGCCTAATCTCTCGTTTTGGTGATTTGCACTGGGCGGCAAGGTCGCCCGATTTATCCGTTCTAGACTTCTTTCTGTGGGGTTTCTTGAAGTCACGGGTTTATGTCAACAAACCTCAGACTCTTGAAGCCCTCAAAGAGAATATCCGACAAGAATGCGAGAACCTATCGCCGGATGTTCTGGCAAGAGTGATGAAAAATGCCATAAATCGGGCCCGCATGGTCATCAATTCTGGCGGCGGCCACTTGGCCGAAATCATTTTCGCGCCTTAATGGGAAAAAAAATAAGACATCAAATAAACACAATCCAAAAGCAAAACCCAAGTTTTTGATTTCAAAAAAAAAAATACAGCCAAAGAACATCGGGTGATTACTTTTGCGCCACCTTGTATATAATCAATTGTACACAGCTCTAAAACAGTCCATCAATCCTTCCCAACATGGGTTTGTAAGGGGTCGGTCGACAGTCTCTAACCTAGTACTTTTTAACGACTTCCTGACGGACTCCATGGCTAATGGGCGGCAGGTGGATGTCATTTACACCGACTATAGCAAAGCTTTTGATCGGATCGATCATAATTTACTCCTGGAGAAGCTTCTGAAGGCTGGTATTAGAGGGGACCTCCTTCGGTGGTTCGCATCTTATATCGATAGAAGATCCCAAGCTGTTGTAGTAAATAATTTCACATCCACCTGGTTGTCCGTACCCAGCGGTGTGCCCCAGGGGTCCTTATTAGGTCCTTTACTATTCGCCCTCTTCATAAACGATGTCAATTCATGTCTTCAGTCTTCTCATCTACTCTGTTTCGCTGACGACATGAAATTATTTTCTGGCATTTCTTCAGTTGCGGATGCGGGCCGTCTACAAGCTGATCTAAGTCGACTTGAATCGTACTGCGAACGCCATAAGTTAGATCTAAATCCAGCCAAATGTTCAGTAACCACCTTTACACGTAAGAACCAAGCTGTAGACTTTGATTACTGCTTGAAGGGACTAAAACTTTCAACCGAACCCTGGGTCCGGGATCTTGGAATAACTCACGACAGCAAACTAACCTTCGAAAAACATGTGGGAGGTATTATAAATAAAGCCTCCAAAGCGTTGGGATTCGTCATGAGAAGCTGTACAAATTTCACTCAAGCTAAGACCTTCAAGATCCTGTACTGTGCTTTGGTAAGAAGCAATCTTGAGTACGCATCGCAAATTTGGAACCCTAAATATAACTGCTATGTTGACCGAATTGAAAGAGTACAGAAAAAGTTTTTAAGATTCCTATCGTTCCGGCTAAAGATAAATTACAAGTCTGCAGATTATATTACCCTTTGTAAACGCCACCACTTTCTGCCACTGTACAAGCGGCGCGAGATTGCTGACCTAACATATTACCTTAAGATTGTCTCTGGACAAGTAGATTGCTCGGATCTCTTGAGGAAAGTCAGCTTCCGGGTGCCAGCGACTATCGGCGGAACTCCTTCTTGTTGCGAGCAGGTAAAACCCTCAACAATTGTGCTAGGGACATCGATTTAGATGTATTTAACACACCTACATCTACGCTTAGGCGGTTACTCAGTCAAAACTTCTTTACTTAGGCTATAAGTGTTTGTTTATGAACTTTTTGTTTATACCGTTTTTTATTCTTGCGTATACATTAGGTTGTTCTCTTGTTCTCTTGGTGTAGCGCGGCGTATGTGCCTGCGTTGGCTGTTATTTCTGCTATGTTTAAATACTTTGTTTCTATCTGTGAGAACCTTTAATTGGCTTTTTGTTACGTAATTTAATTTTTATCTTGTTTTGTAAGCTGTTGGATCTCCAATAAATCATAAATAAATAAATAAATAAATAAATATATTTTGTATATAACATTTTTATCAAGTTTTACAAAATATAAATAAATAAAAAGGGTAAACATCTTGGCCTAACATCTTGGTAAACATCTTCGCCTTGCAAAATGTGGTTACAGAATTATCAAAAAGTTTTTAGAGTTGTTGGAAATTTTGTAGCTCTGCCTACCCCACTCTGGGAATAAAGGCGTGAGTTTATGTATGTATGTATGTAAAAAGGGTAAGTATACGAATTAGATAGCTAAATTGAAAACTGCATAGAGGCAGTTACTGATCACCTGACTTCTTTGAATATCTGATTAGCAAGCGTTGTGGGCATGCTGCCATTCTTAATATAATTTTCAATTCTAAAGAAGGAAAACGAGCGAGTCATTATAATGTTTAATATGAAGATTATTATAACAGCGCCAGCGCCAG
>OZ014448.1:13555994-13645523 GCA_963966035.1 Acleris laterana | reverse complement strand
CAATCGCCGGTTACCCCATGTATCCGTTTTTAATGGAGTGTATAGGCGAATCCGAGAAACTGGTTGTGTTCAGAGAAGACAAATTAATGCCGGAAGACCCCCAGTCCATGTTGTTAATTGCGAAGAGGATATTCTGCAAGAATTTATCGATGAACCAACAATTTCGACAAACACCGTCGCCACACGACTCTCTGTAACACAATGGAAAGCGTGGTCTACAGTGCATAATGCAGGATTGGATAGGGCGAGGAGGACCCATTCCGTGGCCCGCGAGAAGTCCGGATTTAACGCCGGTTGATTTCTATGTCTGGGGTCACATGAAATCCATAGTTTACGACCTCTCGCCTGTGTCATCCGCGGAAGAACTCAAGACGAGAATTATAAATGCAGCAAATGCAATGCGTAATAATTTGACTACTTCGGTAGTTAAGTCACAACTAAGAAAAAGAATGCGACTTTGCGTACGCAATAGGGGAAGTCACTTCGAGCAAGAACTTTAAATTAAAAAATGTGTTAATTGTTACTATTATTAATTGTTAATTGTTATTACTATTAAACTGTTACTGGTTTTAAATTTTGTTTTAAAATAGTTTTTATGTTTTATTGACATTGGGTATTGTTTTTAATTAATTTTATGGGATTTTTTAAAGAACTACCTTGTGTTTAGTTCGAATCCAAATTTCCGCCTGCTTCTTTTGTGATCATTTTTCTTTCAGTTTCTTTGAAATAAGTTCCTAGTTGTTATGCATTTTTGGAGAGCTAAGAAAACGGTTATGTTTTTAAATTAATCTGCAAGCCAAGTTTCATAACAATTTTTTTGTTTTTAAGGCATTTTAGTGGAAAAAGATATCTAAAAAATCTAGAAATAATATCGTTTTTAGTCTCGCATTTTTAAATTTGGACCGATAATTGTTGTTTTAATATTGATAAATAACCAGAGTTTTATCGTTTTTATAAATAAGAAGAAAAAAATAGATTTAAATGGATACTTTTTTTTTAATTAATTTTTGATGCTGCATTTTTGACTTATTTTGAAAAAAGCTAAAAAACATGATAACTCAAAAATGGTTCACTTTTGCATAATGCATATGGGGGTTAAAATTACCGCAAATAGTCACCCCTATCACCTCCTAACGGGAATACGTCGAATTACCAATAACCCTGTATATAGCTTCTTCTTTTTAAGGTGCCTCTCCACTTAGCGAAGGTTGGAAGCCAGCTCCCAATATTATAGCTAGATATTCAGGGTGTTTGGCAGTCGGGTGTAGGGGTTTTAAGGGATGATAGTAAGGGTCATTCTGAACATTTTTGACCACATTTACTATTATGCTAAGTTTCACGGTTTCCGAGATATTGATCATTTTAATAGGATTTTTTGTAATTTTTCCTTATGTCCGTGATACGAAAAACCCCTTAATTCAAGTATTAATTTAAAAAAAAAACAGTGTTTTCTTGCATGACTTGAATCACTATGAAATAAGGAAGTTTTAAAGCTACATGGCATTTTTTTTTCTTTACAACTTTTTGAGTAAACGCGCAAGAGTTACTTTCTCCATACTAAGAGAACCCCGCGTTTGTTTTTCACCAAGTGGGCCATTCTACTTTTCAGTGTACATTTTTGTTATCATCCGATAAAAAGTATACCAAATTATGAATCCGCGAATAAATAAATAACATGAACTTAGAATGTTTAAGCTTAACGGTTTTAAAAAAAAAAACTCTTAAATTACTCAATTATCGCTGAAGAATCTTGGTAACTCAGTGGTAAATTGCACTTTTTCCATAGAAAAGGCGGGGACATCAACGTCCACTGCGTTACTAACTTTATAGTTATTACAAATAACTTTTTATGAATTAGATTAATTCTAAATATAAGCTTATTTACGTCCCTTTTCGAATTTCAAGTTAAAAAACGCACCAATTCACCGTTTTTTAAAATAAAAATAGTTCAGTGAGAACGTGGCTAAAAGTTATGTACAACGAAAAGTAGAATGGCCCAAGTATGGAAAAACCAATTTTGTGAGGTTACTCAAAAAGTTGTAAGGAAAAAAAAATGGCATGTAGCTTTAAAACTTCCTTATTTCATAGTGATTCAAGTCATGCAAGAAAACACTGTTTTTTTTTAAAATTAATACTTGAATTAAGGGGTTTTTCGTATCATGGACATAAGGAAAAATGACAAAAAATCCTATTAAAATGATCAATATCTCGGAAACCGTGAAACTTAGCATAATAGTAAATGTGGTCAAAATTTTTCAGAATGACTCTTACTATCATCCCTTAAAACCCCTACACCCGACTGCCAAACACCCTGTATATAGCAAAGTTTGCTAAAAACAAACGGCTTAAATAAGCAAGCAACAGTATTGGCATTGTTGTATTGTGCAGGGGTAAGATAACCTGTGATATGACTAGAATAGTTGATACATTCCATCTTAGTCCTCACGGTTGGCATTATAGTTACAGTATTGACAACAATGTTTATGGGCCTTAGAGTCAGAGCTGAGTTTAGAAAAATGAGAACTAATTGTGTTTCTTTTCATGTTAACTTCATCATCATTTTCAGTCATTTCAATAGAGTATACGGATAACGAATTGAAAGATCGATTTTTCGTATTTGCATACATCCCTATCGTAAGTTTCATCAAAATATTTAGAGCAGTTTTCGAAAACTTGATTACAAATGTAAGTTAATACGGCCAATGAAAATCTTTAAAATTAACTTTCTGGTCACAATAGGTTCAAATTCGATTGGGGAATTACAAGTATTGCTCCTTGAAATAGTATAGCATATGATTATCAACGCTCACATAACACAAATAAAACTAAAAACTTGGCGTTCAAAAGCCAGGTGCGAACTGCAAATAAAAAGACTGATACAATGGTCATAGGTTCATTTGAAAAATTACCTGAGCACCCTTAGTTTCTCCAGCTTAGCGATGTGCACGGACACAAACACAGCCTGCGCTATCAGCGGCACTTGTGTTCGCATCAACCTGTGCCGGATGGCGTCGTTAACACGCAGCATCAGAACTGTGAGACACTTCATCACGCTGTGCTTCAGCTCCTCTGGGACAGCCGCGACTAACAACAAACGATAAGAGTTAGTGCTAGCACGATAGGGAACTCAAATATTCGCTAGAACAATGGTAAAAATTACAATTCTATTGGTTATGTTATGAAAGTAACTCACTCATGCCGGTTTTGGAGTTGTCAAACACGAGGCTGAGCAACCCTGTCTCAATCTTTATGCACATCTCAAAGTTGACCACCACAACCCTCTCCAAGACTATTTTCATTCCGTCAATTATTTGCCATTGCAGCTCATATTTCTTACTGTAAGAAAAAATAAAACAATGTGTCCAATTAAAAAACAAAATTTAGTCGTAACCAGTGGGCTTATTTCCTAACGCCCTCGCATTCGCAATCGACTTCAAAGTGGAACAATTGATTTCATTTTGTATGCAGACAATCCCTTGATTTTCAAAATGAAATCGATTGCGATTGCGAGCGCGTTAAGCAATAGCTCCTCAGGATTTCTTGACCATAGGAAAATATTTAATAAAAGGCTTTGCGCGCATCGTCATTTATCACTATTCCCTTGGGAACTGTCCAATTTTCTAGGATAAAAAGTACCCTGTGTATGTGCTATTCCAGATGTGTATCTATCAAATCTGTTCAGCCGTTCTGGCGTGATTGAGTAACAAACATCCAAACTTTTGCATTTATAATATTAGTAAGAAGTAAGATAACTGGTGTTCAGTTGCATCATTGACTTGTCTAAGTAGAGAACCATAATTGAAGTAATGTTTTACATACAAAATAGGTGCAAGTAGTTTAGTTGCATAAACCTCCCAGCTATAAAATAAATAGCATTTTAGAGAGCACAGTTCATACCATGCTTCATGTATCTATAAATATAAACAAAGAAACTGACTGGCTGACCGATCAACACACAGCAAAAACCACTGGGATATCTTCAGTACCCTGGGGGAGTAGTAAGAAAGGATTTTTAAATGGCGAATATCAACCCTCAACTAGAAATAGGGGGAAACTGATTCAATGCAAATGAAATCACTGGTGTCCTCTATTATAGTTAATAATAATATACATCTAAAAACAGTGATGATACTATGTACAAAGCACAGCCTGAATTAGTTAGGTTATTTCTAGTTGCATAATAGTAACAATGTTGCAACATACAATATCTTGTAATTACTGCACTCGACCCCAGATCATGTATCACTATTCAGCATAGTGTTAAGTGTGTCAGCGGGGTCATATTACAAAGTTAATAAGATGATACTGTAGACAAGTATGTAAAGTGTGACCTCTCATTTAATTTAACACTGAATAATAAAGTAAAAAAACAAAAGAATATTTAAGTTTAATTATAGTCCTTCTAGTTAGTAGAGTTTGAGTAAATTTAAATTCGACTCACAGGTAAAAAAAAAAGGATTGAGTATATAAGTGGAACTTTGAAGGTGACACTGGAAACTGAAAAGTTGTGTGGAAATCAGTTGTCATGGTATGGGCACATGATGCGGAGGGATGAGGAAAATAGTGTCAGGAAAGTTTTGAGTATGAATGTGGATGGCTATAAGAGTAGGGAAAGAACAAAGAAACGATGGATGGACTGTGTGAAAGATGATATGGCTAGAAAGGGAGTGACTACCGAGATGACGACTAACAGAGAAGTATGGAAGAAAAAATCATGTCGCGCCGACCCCAATAAAGTTGGGATAAGGGCAGGAGAATGATGATGATGATGATGATGATGATGATGATAATGAGATATACTTATAACCATATATAAAAGGACAAACTGCTAAGTAGCCCGTATTTAAGAGCAGGGATACACTTACTCTATTTCGGTTGACTTAATATGAGTGATGAATGGGAACAAAAGGTACTGCTGCAATTCCTGGATCGCTTCTTTCTTGAGCTCGCAGACGCGCGCCGTGAACTTGGCTATCGAGTCCGGCGAAGGAGTCATCATCACAACATCGCACACTGGCTTAATGCGCGCAAAAGTTTGCTTTAAATCCATGTTCATTTTGCTGTCTTTTTAAATGTTACCCACCAACAAACAAAATGAAAGGTTTTAATAGTAATAAAACACGAAATTCATCTTCTACGCGTGTGTTACTACAAATTATGAACAAAAAGTAAGCAAAAACGCATCGTTCACTACCCACTTGTATGAAAATGTGATGTGTTAAAGGACTATTTCAATCCTTAACCGCATGCACGGCATGCATGAACTTGATTCACAAAAATGTATAAAGTATGTATTCACACAACAAAATTCTAAAAAAGATTGATTAATAAATTGTCTCACCAAAAATCATTTTCTGTACGATAATACTAAAAATAATACATCATTTACGTTTTCGTGCGCGCAGATTGTCAGGGTTAAAGGGTATGTGTGTGGTGCGTCCTAAAGTTTAATAATGAAAGAAATACGTTTCTGAGATGTCATTCTTATAAAGCGTTCACATGTATAATTTAATGGTTTTGTTTTTTCAGTTTTGTTTTTTTCTTTAAGTCCTTCCGTATTATATACTTTGTGTCTTCGATGTTATCCGTTTTAAATGTGTAAAATCTTTTTCATCACACTTGCTCGTAAATAGTGTCCTAACATGCTAGAAAAATCGACCGTAAATCCAAAATAATACCCGCGGGCCTTTTTTTTACCATTACGTTACTTAAGTGCGTAATAGCTTTTTTTTAAAATATGATACGTGGACTCGAACTATCACAATACGTCAGGACCCCAATTCTTGTGCCATTCGATATGAAGTTTCATTCGAGATGAAATGTCAGTTGAATACTATTTCCTAACAATCTCGCATAATAAACTATTGATCTCATATGTCACTAGAATCGGACTCCGAACACGTTTGACATTATCTGTGGTAAGTCACAGACAATGACGTAGTCTGCCGCTTATAAGTTAAAAATATGATCTTTTGTCTGATTTTATTTCATTTCCTCGCAATTGTGATGAAAAACATTGTATGTTACACGGGTGGTAAAGGAAATACAAAGCTCGAGTCATTAAAGCCCTCAGCCTTCGGCTTCGGGCTTCTAACAGACTCGTTTGTAATTCTTTCTTTACCACCCTTAATACACAATGTACTATTTTACTTTTGATTTAATTTTCGTATCTCAGAATAATCACGAAATATTGTCATCCCTTGAACTAATTGTGAATGCGACTCTACTAAGGCATTTAAAAATAGAATTGTCAAAGTCAGGTGTTGATGCTATGTAAATTGAGTAAAACTAGGGATGAATGTAGTAATTAGATTACAATTTATTACGCCGGAATAATGCTTTTATAAATTCAACAGTGCATTATACGTTTCAAGATGTTCTCGCCGGCAGGTCAACGTGTCTTACATAAGTGCCTCAAAATTTTGAGGTTATCGTTGGCTGATTTTAGTAATTTGCCTGATTTGAAGGACTTAAACGTTGTCAGAACAATTGAGAAGAAGATAGAAAACAATATGAACATTTTTATCGAAAGCCCCATCCATGTGAAGATGCTGCCCATCGATGAAAATGACTTGAAAGCCCATGACAAACTCACTATGATACTATACAGTCAAGGCAAAGATACTTCAGACTTTCAAGTCAAGCTGAGCTCGAAACGCCTAGAACTGTTCAATAAGAACACGAATTCGGACAGAAATGACGTGTGCTTGATACATGTGCCATATAATCTTAAAGTGCATGTCACAACTACAGATAATGCTTCAGTGCATATGGCCAAGTTAGAGGGAGAGGAGTTCGTGGTGAAGACGCAACATGGCTCAGTGACCGCGAAAGATCTAAAGGCACAGACTGTCCGCATGGAGAGTGAAAATGGCCAGCTAAACACTGAAGGGAGGATTCTAGCAAACTCAATTGAATTAAAAACTGGTGCTGAAGCAGGAATTCACTGTAATAATGTGATGTCTAAGGTCCTATATGTCACTACACACGCTGGCCCAATTTCAGTGAAGTCATGCTACAGTGAAAAGTCACACTTTACCACAGCCCTTGGTAATATTAATTTAGATCACCTTCACAAAAATGTTACAATTGATGTCATACAGCAGGGAAATTTGCGTATAACTGGATTTTCAGGCACACTCCAGGCTTCATTGAAAAGTGGGGAAGTGTTCATGCATGCATCGCAGTTGATAGAGAAGAGCAGTATCTTCATACATGAGAAGGGTAAAGTAGAGTTGCTCATACATGATATTCTCAAAAACTTACCTGCAACTAATTTAATAGCAGATAAAATAACAGTTGATGAAAAAATAATGAAGTTGGGTCGGTTTATGGATGATGCACATCCTATGCGATTTAGGTTTGAAAAGGAACCGCAGAATGAGTTACACATAGTTTGTAAGAATGGCTCAATCGATTTAAAGGAAACAACCTTACCATTTATGGTGTAATTTGTTATGAAACAATTCTATTTATGTTTTTTATAACATTGGAGATGGTCTCCATGTGTATGTGGATAATGCAGTAACTCAGATGCAGTTTGTAATGTTTATTATATAACAAAGTGAATATTTTATTAAATAGTTGGATTATCATGTGGCTTTTGAGTTTTGGTTCAAAAAATATTATTTAACCTAATTTTGTAGTGTGTAAGATTTTACCTTTGAGGTTTAACATTTTCACAACATACCTATTATAGGGATAGTCAAAAAAATTAAGAATTAAATATGTGACAGCATTAATATTTGAAATATGTTAAATCAAAAACAATGAGCCAATCGAACATGCAATTTTTTATTGCAAAAATATTATTTCTGATTAATTCTTAGTTCCACTTCACAGAGCAGGTTAGTTTTGTTATGTATAATGAGGGCTAACATTATAAAACATGTACTGTATATATACTGCGTAGCTCATTATTTACCAGGTAGTAGGCTGTATTACCTCGAGACTGCTGCTCAAGGCCCTCTGTCCTATCATTGCACTGTAATGTCACAGGGATAGCTGTGATATGTTCCTTGCCTATATTTGTTACAGTTCTGTCAACCACATTTGACAAAATCTGACTACTTTTACTTGACTCAAGTGCCCAAGAAAGTCTGAAGAAATAGACATAAAAAAAAGGCATCAGGTGTTTAAAGTTTTCATTTCATTCAGTTTGTTGTGATAGTCATGCGTATTACATAACATTATCATATCAACTAAAGAGATTTGTAGTTAAGGGTGGTGTCAACTACAAGTTATTTTTAAATGATAGTCCTTATTCTGTACTATGGCTTATTGTTTTGCATCACGCATTTATTTTGTAGCATTATTTTATGATTTGTGAAATCTTTATACATATTTATTTTTGTAGTTCCTAAATGATAGTCAATTTGTTTGTGATATGTACTGGGTAGTGTTCTTGCTAATGTATTTTTCCTTGGAATTAGTAGTATTTTATAATTCTAAAATATCTATTTTACTTTAGTAATAATGAATATATCTGTGCTAGGGCCACGGCCAAAGGATAAGCAAATGCCTCGGTGGACGGCATTAAAATGGCCTACTTGTACTCTATATATTGAGTATTGTACTTTTTCGAAATATGAGTGACCACTTTGATTTTAACATGGCGTTTTCAACATTTTGAATGTGTGATGTGTGGGCCGTGTTAATAAACCAGTCTTGGCTGAGTCTCAAGATACGTCAAATTAACCGGAAAATTATGAGAGACTGTCATTTCTAACGTGCTTTGAGGTGGACTCTATCAGTTTATTAAAATGTGGCTCTAACAATCAGAGTTATTAATCTATTATTTTTGGGAAAATTTGTGAAGAAAAAGTATTTGGAGAGGGTTGAAGGAGGATTACTGTATGACCTCTAATTCTGGGTACCCCCTCAGTCAATGACTTTAATTGCTTAACCACTAAAGAACCCTGTCGCAGAAAAATTATCATGAATTTTGACGTAATTTCTTTCTTGTGACTTGACGCTGTTACTATGACATGGTCCTGGGCAACAATTAATGTTGTTAACTGTACAAACGATCTTAACTATTTCTTATTTACCTTAAGACGATTGTGAACCGACGCTTAAATCGCGTAGCATTCAAATTTTTCCCATACAAATTTAGCTCCCGGCGATAACGTTTGTCACCCCCTAAATAAAGTCTTATAAAGATTTTTGAATATGTTATAGTTGTTATGAAAAACTAGGTTTGTACTTTCCGATTTGTATTTTCTTTATTTGTTTGTTTCCAAGAAATAGTTTCGTGAAAATGAAAATGTACAGACCTAGTTTTTCATAAAAATATATAGAACATATTCAAAAATTGAAAATATCGGACTAGGTTTAAGGGAAGAAAAACATTATTGCATTTTGAATGGAAGTTTTTAGCTTCACAATCCTCTAAGGCGAAATCGTTTTAACTGACGCAATTTTTACCGTCCGCCTAATCATCCATATTTTGCAGACTAGTCTCCTCAGATATTGTAATATTCATGTTCAGTATTTTTAATTGTGTATTTAGTACCTATTTATTTTAATCTGACATAAGTTATTAGAAATTAGTAACGTTAAAGGCATTTTAAGATTTTAATTAACATTGTTATTCATGAAGTAGTCAAAGAAAATAAACATTTCTTCCGAAAGATTATGTTTTTATTCATTACCTATCTATACTACTTTACTCGATTTATTTCACATATCTATACTTTACCTTATCCAGAGCCATTAAGTAATAATTACTTGCCTCGTTAAAGACATCTCTTCTACGCAAACAAAATCAAATAGGTAGGTACCTATCTAAATAAAATTAAATGTATTTAAAAATGTACTTGATTTTAGTTAGCGACATTATTTTAGTTCCTACGTTTCAAGTGTTGTTTGTTTATTTTTTAAACGGGTACGGTTAAGTGGGTGCAAAGATGAGCGCAAGCGCCGCGGCTGATAACGAGGCGGTTTATATGCAGCGGGAGAGCGCGCGCGCGCCAGTACCCCTGCGCCGCGCGCCGCGCCGCCATGCCCGCCTGCGCGCCCGAGTATGCCCGCCTTGCGCGGTCCAACACCGAGCTCGTGTTCTCGCCGCGCGTCAAGCGCTGCTCGCACCAGCCGCCGCCCTTCACGGCGCTGCGCCGCTCCTTCTCCTCCACGTTCTCGCTCATCCCCGAGGAGCGCGCCGTGTCCCCCGAGCGGCCGCCGCCGCTGCCGCGCCTGCTCCGCGTGCTCACCTGGGGCCCCCGTCTGTGCCTGCGCCCGCTCGTCGCCCTGCTCGACGTCATCTCCCACCCAGCCTGGAAGCAGATCCTCGTCGTGCTCCCCACACTGTGGATCGCGGCGTCCCTATTTATCTTTTGGAAGTGCATACAGTGCCCCATAGGACTGTTAAAAATGATCGGACGCGCGATTAGTTCAGAAAAAATGATTACACAACGGACCGTCCTCATAAGCGGCGGTAGTTCCGTCCAAGCGTTGCATTTGGCGAGAAATTTTCACTCTGCCGGAGCGAGGGTCGTCGCGTTCGAGATAGAGGGACATTTTACGTTGTTAAAATATTCTGCTGCCGTGTATAAATTCTACACTGTTCCCCGACCGAACCCTGCAGATCCATTGGCCTACGCGCGGGCTCTGAGAGAGATAGTAGAAAGAGAATCAGCAGTATTTTATGTCCCTGTGAGTTCCTCGACCCCGGCCTACTATGACGCACTCGCCAAACCATATCTGGAAGTAATGGGCTGCCAGTGTTTCGTGCCTTGTGCTCGTGACGTCGTCAATTTAGATGACCCTTTGGAGTTGATACGCGTGTGTCGCGCGGCCGGCTTGGCGACACCGCAGTTTTGGGTAATGGCCAGCGAGGAAGACGTTCGTTCGTGGTACGACAGCGGGGCTTCGAAAGAGTGTCGATATTATATCGCTAGCGCAGGCGCGCGCGGAGCCAGAGACCGGCTACGTTTCGTCATGCCAGAGGAAAGATCTAACTTCAGATTCCCCCGTGAGATCAGCGCTGAGAAGCCGTGGGTGATTCTCAAGGAACCTAAAGGAGAAAAGATTGTGACTTGTACTACGTTAAAAGAATCCCGGGCGGTCAATAACGTGACATGTCGCGTGGATTCAGTCAGAAAGGGCCTAGTGCCCCAGAAGGATGAAGAGGTCGACGCTTGGGTGCAGAAATTTGTCTCATCTTTGTCGCCGACGAGACCTATGACTGGTCACGTGTCGGTCAGGCTAGTGCGCGAAGAGAACACGACCAATGGGCATGGCAACAGAATGCTTGCTATGGGAGTCCGAGTCGGAGTGTCGTTGCCTTATCTATGTCAAAGTTCAGCGAGTCGCTGCGGGCACTCGGCGACCGTCGGCAAGCTGCTGGACTCCGTGCTGGATACGCGTGAGGCGTTGTTCGCATTCTGGGACCCGCTACCGTACTGCGCGTACTACCGCGCACGACGGCCAGAGGAGCGCCGGCCGCCCTCGCCGGAGCCCTGCAAGACGCCCCCTAACGTGCCTCTCTGAAGTGAATCCAGTGCTGGCATAACTTATTTATTTAAGACACTCTGTACCTGAAGAGTCGTGAGTGAGCCCCCTGCCCGGCTAACGCCGTGTTCCTACTCTGTCGGTCGTTCTCCCGGATAAACGGAACAAAGCGGGGTCAAGCGACATGTCTGTAACTACTAAGTAGATACCCATACCAAATGTTATTATAAATGTGTATACTAAGTATATTGTTATAATGTAAGATAAGGGAATAAAAATAAAAACATGGTCGACCAATGTCAATATTTTATTTATGACTTATTATATCGATATGTTCAATTTCACTCTGGAAGAGTCTACAATATCATTAACAATAACAAGACAAAGATAACTTAAGTACAACGTATGAACTAGATAGCAAGTTACGACGTAAACGCTTCTTATTCCAGACAACAATCCTCATCGCATGCATTGGTTTCCGCACTCATTTATTACCAGCTATAATTAGGAGCAAAAAATATTTCGCTTCAGTAATTCTTGAGATTATCTCAAAAGCACTAGTTTACATCAATTACTTTCCTAACCGTAAATAAATACTATGCCCGCCACGCGTGTGAATGATTGGCTAGCCAGGAGGAACGAAATGTATTCTGTCTATACCTACCTATAGGTATGTAAGTACGTAGTTGGTGCTGTTTTGTAATTAAAGACCTTGTACTTGAACCGGACTGCCCGTAACTGGTTAGCATCTATTTCGGTCGCATTTCTTTGCTTAATCGAGCGGGTGCCTGCTCTTCGAACCTTTTTTCTCATACGCGAACGAAGCCAGTTTCTGCGAAGCCTGTCATTAGGCGAATTACGGAGCAAAGTATGAAACCAGTTTTTGTAAACAAAGTGTAATTTAAGTATGTGGTAAGATCAAGAGTTCAAAGGAACGTACCTAAGTAATGAGTTGCGGGCTGCGGGGTAAGGTTGTACCTATAAGTTGTGGTACAGGTAATAATATAGTCGGGTAAGTTTAAACGGCGGTGTTACCAATTTAAATGTTTTAAAAATAATAGGTAAGCAACGATTAATTATTTGTACAGGGTGGAAACAATAAATAGAGGTAGGTATATTTATCGTAGTGAATCATTTAGTCATACCTGTTTTTAGGCGTGTCTGTGCTCCTATTAGTTTAGGAAAAAATGGGTACAGATGTAGTGAATAATCCTTTCCCATCGTGTTTTGTCCGATAAATTCGTATTTTGCTTTCTCAATTAAGTAGCTTCAGTACCCATCAATAAGCCAAATGAGAAAGCAAGATAGATACGGTCTTATCCGACAAAAAACGATAGGAAAGGATTAAATATTCACTACATCTGGACCTAATTCAACTCTGATACCTATTTCATGTCTTAAAATTAAACTGAAAGCGACCCTTTTATATTTCTTGATTAGATACGACAAACACAAAAAACTGTCACAAAAAACCACATGTATGAACTAATTTTCTATTTAAAGTTACTTGGTACTGTCTTAGAAAGATGATTTTTAGTAGCTATAAACAATTTAGTCGCCTGTATCTCAGGAACTAATTAAGGCTACTTAGTCGTGATAGTTTTCCTTTTAAATTTGTTAATATTTCACATAAGGAATCCCTTAATCGACAAATTGTTTGGACAAACCCGCAATGTTTTTGAAAGACCTATCCAACGTCATCCGACACTATGGGTTAGACGAGAAAAAAAATACATAACCAAGTTACGTGTAGGGGAGGTACACTAAAAAAACCCATATTTTTATTTTACCACTTTGTTGGCGTGACTAATATATGTATATTCATGCCAAATTACAGCTTTCTAATACTAAGAGTCTCTGAGCTAGGCTGCGAACGGACGGACGGACGGACATGGCGAATCTATAAGGGTTCGTTGTTTGAGTACGTAACCCTAAAAATGAAAGAAAGATAATTTATGTATTTTCCTCTTAACAAGACACGATTACGTGCTTCGCGTAATTCTGCAGTCTGTTTACTTAACAGCGTGTGCGCCTGCGCTTATCTGCAGCCCCGATCTAAGTGCATTCGGAATCACGCAGCGCTGCATCGACGCCGATAACCCGTGCATGTGATGCGGACATTATCTGACGCGAAGCCAAACCGGAATCGGATTGGGACGAGTTCTTTCCTTGTGTTGATTACTTTGATTAGGTTAAAAAAAAAACAGGTCATGTGCGAGTTGGATTTGCGCACTGAGGGTTCCGTATAGCCGCACAGTTAGGTATTAATATACTTACACGGTGATTTTTTATCGGTGATCAGGAGTTGAAAATTATTAATAAGCAACAAAAATGGAATTTAATGGTGGATGTTTCAAACAATTAACTCACTAATAATATTGTTAAAACCAATCACCACTGGATACATGGACATCCTACATTAATTATTGAAGTGAAGTAAGTACAGGAAATTTGACAGATATTACGCTAATGAACTTATCAGTTAAGTGGCGTTAACTCATAGACTAAACAATTAATTTCAATTAAAAGTTAGTTTCAAAATATATTTTTGACATAAAAAAATAAGTTTTGTTTCATGTAACTATGACTTACCTAAACGTGATCGTCATTAATAACTGAATTAGAAAAACTGGTTCCTGATCACCAAAAAAAAATCACCGTGTATTCCGATTTCAATTTGAATAAGCGCGAGCCTAACTCACGCTTGACTGCAGGTATAACTTAAAAAAAAAACCCTGTCACTCGTAACTCGAGAAATATAGAGAGGATGAGGGATAGAGTTAACGTACCTAACTTTGAACTTCGATTTTAAAATTAGAACTTCTGGTGTCGCTGAGTTCTGGGGCATCCTGTATATTTGCCACTGATGTCAACCTTGTAATCCCTAAATCCAGTGACAAAAGGGTCGTGAAATATCAATGTGGATAAGTATGTAGGTACCTATATAAATTGGGTCACTTAATTGATCCTCCTAATAATCTTACTGAGAGATTCTAGATCCGTCTTACTACAATCTAACACTCGTTTATCTCAGTAAGCAATATTGTGCAAAGTAAACACAATATCGCAATTAATAAAGTTAGATTCTATTAATTAATGTTCATCTAGTTAATTAACGATGTCTCAGTCGCAGTTAGCTATCACGGTGATATTGTCAACAACTTGTTTAAGTCAATAATTCATAAATGATACTTAAATGTCCTTTTCCATAAACCTCAAAATGTTATTATTCTCTCAAAAACAACGGACGGTCGGACGAACGAGCGAAATCGCAGCGGACGAGTTTAAGTGGTCCCGTCCGAGTGAACAAAACACATTTTAGCGCGTGCAATTTCAATTAAACAGCCTTATACGTTCGATCCATCGGCTGAAACCGTGCTGCTAAATTGAAAATGCACGCGCTGATATTATGTTTTGTTCGCACTGACGGGACTACTTAAACTCGCCGCTTGGACATTCACTCGTTTGTCCGTCCGACCGTCGTTGTTGAGAGAATCACTACCCACGGGTGTTATTCTCTGAAAAACGAACGAACAGACGAACGAGCGAAATCGCAGCGGCGAGTTTAAGTAGTCCCGTCAGAGCGAAAAAAACACATTTTAGCGCGTGCATTCACAATTAGGCAGCCTTATACGTTCGATCTTATAGACAGAAGCCATGCTGCCAAATTAAAAATGCACGCGCTAAAATATGTTTTGTTCGCACTGAGACGGGACTACTTACATTCGCCGCTTGGGCATTCTCTTGTTCGTCCGGCCGACCGTCGTTGTTGAGAGAATCACTACCCGGCTCGCATCAACTCGCTCTCCGATAGTAAAGTATTTTTTTAATAAAAGATTTAGTAACAAAATGATTTGAAACTTTGCTGTTATAATTAAATTGTAATTGTTGCTGTAGGATTTTTCACTTTCATTTTCACCCCGTAACATTATCTACCTGTAGTTATAGGTAATATCTTTCTAAGGAAATTTGACACTAGCTCTTTTCCTATTTTATTTATGAAACTAAACCATTTTTCCGACATACATAAGTACCTACCTAATTTGTTGCTAAGTGTATTATATTTTATCCGAGGCAGTCAAAAGTATATGGAGAACCATCCACGCTGACCATAAATAGATGGACACTTAGGGTACCTACCTAATACCTAACTAATCAAAAGTTGGTATTTTCTCGGTTATTTACCGGGTACGAGTATATACTAAATACCTAATATAGGTACCCAAGTAGCACATAACTGCATTATAAGTGTCAAGCAATTTGAAAAGTGTGCTTAAAGTATGCTTAAACCTTATCTGTCATTGTGACATTTGAATTTGACAGATTGTGACACAGTATTTTAACTAATATAGGTTTATTATACGTTAATGAATAAGATGGTAAGTATTATAAAGTTGGTAAGACGAGCAGCCAGCGCTGTTTGCGCGCGATAGCGGCTAAAACATATTATTTGTGCTGCACATGATAGCGTATCTCCGGGTCAGCAGACGGGCGGCCAAAGATCGCACCTTTCTCTCGCTCGTGGAAAAATTACGCTTAAGGTTAAGTAAATCTTTGTAAGGAAGGATGCAATCACGCAACTAAGTAGGTTTGTATACATTTTATTTATATAATCACGGTAAGAATAGGTTCGTCACTTTTCGACTCTATTTCAACGCACTTAAGGTTCTAAAGTGACGAACCTTTTCTTACCGTGACTTTACATTGTGTGCGGTCCTGCGGTCGGCCTTATAGCAAGTAGCTGCACGCTTTTCGAATTTCACCAACAACTTAAAAAACGATTAGTTCACAGCTGTCAAAATGTATGAGGTAACAGTCGATTTATATTGATTAACATCAAACATTGTTTAGTGAAACTGGTACTTACTACCGCACTCAGAGACGTCAATTAAATTGAATGCTTCATTAAAGTAGCTGCTATCACCTTCGTCGCTATAGCCATAGAATTAGACAACACGTCACTAAAGAAGCATTCAATTTAATTGACGTCTCTGAGTGCGGCAGTTAGTGCTTTGTCACTTTAATGGTATGTTCAATGGGATTAAAAAATGTGCAGCTACTTACAAGGTGACTTTGACCTTGGCCGATAGAGGACACCAAGACCTTTTAATTTCATGCCCAAGTGTTCAGCTATTTTCTACTATCCGGAAGTTACTAAGGTTTTGTTACATTTTACTAGCATCGTACACTTTTGCATAGGGCATAATGAGACCAAAATAACCCCTAGACGGGAATAAGTCGACTTACCAAAAACCCTGTATTACCTATATAGAACAACGTAGTGGCGACGACGTAACGTTCATGCAAGGCTCGTGTGGCATCCCTCCGTCGGGGGTTTTATCTTTTTAATAGTTATGTACTAAGCATAGGTACTACGGATCGTATCGGTGGTGGATCGGAATGCTGGATGAGTATAAAGCGCCCGACAAAAACGCGAAGCGCGCGCTTTCAAAATCAAAGTTCGAAGTTACGCTAGTTAACTCCATCCTTGTCACTTGTCGAGAGAAAGGAGTTAAGTAGGTACTTTCGAACTTCGATTTTCAAAGTAGGGCCTCTGTACCGGCATAGTGCGAATTATATTTTATTTTTGTATGGTACTAGCGACCCGCCCTCACTTCGCTTCGGTTTATGTACGTTTTCTGTAACACCCGTACATAAAATACAATTTATTACAAATAAAAACCTTCCTCTTGATCCACTCTATCTATTAAATAAAACCGCATCAAAATCCCCTGCGTAGTTTTAAAGATCTAGCATACATAGGGACAGACAGACAGACAGCGGGAAGCGACTTTGTTTTATTCTATGATTCTATGAAGTGATGATACAAATTAAGCGTATACAATACTAATACATCAGTGATATTGATATCTCATTATTGTACTATTTATTCGCATGTACGTTTATTTAGCGAGGTACACAAACAAATGCAAGTACGCAGAACTCGCTATTTTTCTTACCTACTTACTTTATCAGCTCGCTCCAGTTCGGACATCCTTCTGAGACTGCCAGGCGACGTGCGCGTGAGTTGACAAAGTCTACGTTTGTAAGGCTGGTACAGGTTTGTCAAGGTTTGTGTATTGTGTAAGGATCTGGGGGAAAGGGTTATTTTTCCTGTTCAGAAGGCAGGTAAACGATCTTAGAGCTTAAGTAGGTAAGCCTGAAGCATCGTAGAAAGGAGGAACGCTATAGATAGATATATAAATAAGGAATGGGAGGAAATGTACATACATACATAGGCATAGGTATTGTATCAAACTAATGTTGTTGCCTCACTGAGTCCAGTAACACAGGGAACCCTAGCTCAGGACCCAAAGCCATGCTTTATTTATAAACGTGTTTTTGTTAAATTTTACCTCTTTTTTTTTTTTTTTATGGCATAGGGAAGACAAACGAGCACACAGGCCACCTGATACCATACCTATTTCATTTCATTCCATTTCATACATAACTTCACGCCTTTAATCCCAAAGTGGGGTAGGCAGAGCTACACAATTACCTACAACTCTAGAATGTTGTTGATAATGCTGTAATCACATTTTGCACAATTAGGAGGAAATGTATATGTAAATTGGTAAAAAATTTGGACTTCTTACTAACAAAACGATTGAGAAAAAAAATCCTTGGATTCCATATATTTAGCTCGTTGTGGGAGTTATAGAAACTACACACACTACACTTTTAATGGAAATTCCATTGAAAGTGCGATACTTAGTTTTGCGGGTCAGTGTATGTGTACCACCACAATATGGCAGCGTTGAAAAAAACGGGAAATGAAGGAGACACACGACTTTGTAAGAACAAGAATAATAACTTTTATTTCAAGCGACAAGACCCAAAATTTAACAATATCTTATAGGCTAACATTTTTAAACAACTATATAAAACTTTAAAATAAAACCGAGGTGACAGAACAACATGGTCCTGTTTGCGATAATTGCCACCATGGTCGCTGACGCTGCTGGTAGGTTGCCTCGAAACCGTCGGAACACGACACTTTTCGGCCAGAAGTCAGGGCTCTCAACTGTCTCTAACATAAACCGCGGCACGTGCACTACAAAGGAACTGAAGCGCACGAAGCCAAGCGACCGCAGCTGGAACACCGTCAGACTGCATCCAACCTTCTGACGGACGTACTCCACCACGTCGTCTACCGTTGCAGAGTGGTGCTGGTAAGTTGTAGAGCGCCTTGTTCGGTATAAGCTAGCCGCTACTTTTATGAGTTAGGTCGAGTGATTAAGCGCATTTACAGGTGAAAAACTCAAGTAAATGACCTCTTGCATGTAGTAATGTCCAAAACCAGTATGAAGTTAACGTGCAAGTATAAAAAGCATATTGCCAGTCTTTTTACTCTGGCGGGCTATGGGTTCGGTATACCAAACGAGCTTACAACGCCCTACGCATACAATACAACAACGCCTTTAGAATGCTGTTAAGACTTCCAAAGTGGTGCAGTGCATCGGAAATGTTTGCCGAGACGCACACGAACGGTTTCCACGCGGTAATGCGTAAAAACATAACTTCTTTGATGGGTCGCGTCAGGGGTAGTCAGAATGGCATTCTGAAGGTGATTGCTGGTAGATTTAGCTGCCCGATTTTGTGGCATTGGATTGGACTGGTCAGGACTACTTTGACGTACGTCAAGTAATCATGTCATGGCAGTCAGTATACCTGTCTACCTATGTATCTATGCCGAAACCAATTTTGTAATTACTAACTTAGCTTTTAAGTTTCTAGATGTTACTAACAATATATGGACCTGGTCTGAAATAAATCATTTGAATTTGAATTTGAATAAATAGAATGTCGAACGGTCTATACAGATGGGTTACAAATACATGCAAGAGGTTATTTACTTAAGTTTTTCACATATACCTACATCATTTTAAGGACGAGATCCACAACACAACAAAATAGCGACTGCTTGTCTCTGCCACTGAATGTATTTTGAGTCATGTCATATCTGTACGAGTAGGTACATGTTCAAGACATTTTAGTACCGTGTCAATTTAATGTCATGTTTGAACTGCCATATATGAATTGCTACAGGGATTACAGTGACAAAGTGCTAAAGCGTATACATGTTTAATTTTATATTTATAAATCTATTTCGTTACCCACTGAGTGAGTGAGTGACTTCAACTTGGAGGGAATATTCCTTTGGCACCCTAGAGAGCACTAAGAAAGGATTTTACGAAAAACCAGCCAAGTGCGAGTCGGGCTCGCGTACCGAGGGTTCCGCACCGCGACACAGTAGATAATTCCATTCTGATTTGAATTTGATTTAAATCATCGCGAGCGCGACTTGCACTTGACAATTTTTGAGTATTTTTTGTTTTTTTTCAGTGTTTGTACTATTTTATACTATAATATACCAAATTTTAAGCTTGTATGTTTAACCGTTTTTACAATACAACAAAAATAAAAATGTATTGATAAAAAACTTTCCTTTTATTATTTCACTTTCTTATTTTTTCTACATTTGTTAGTAAATCCACCGTATTTAACACAAAAAAACCAGCTATCTATTCAGTTTTCTAAATATACAGCTGTTTAAAGTTAAGACGGACGGACGGTCAGCGGAGGTATATTAATAGGGTCCCGTTGGATTCTCTTCGGTCACGGAACCCTAAAAATGTACCCCCAAGAAGAATTTATTCTACGCGCCTATGAAGTCGCGTACGTCCTCGTTCACTATACATATGTGTTCTAGCCTAACACAATGCATACATACACATACATAAACTCACGCCTTTATTCCCAGAGTGGGGTAGGCAGAGCTACAGAATTACCAACAACTCTAAAAATTTGTTTATAATTCTGCAACCACATTTTGCACTTTTAGGCTAAGATGTTTACCAGTGTATTAGTGACAGGTTGCAAGCCCATCGCCTAACAGTACTATACGCCTTTATTCCCTTAGCCGTCTCTTACGACATCCACGGGAAGGTATGGAGTGGCACTATTCTAACCCGGCAACCACACGGGTACACAATGATTAATTATAAATCCGGTTTTTCCATACCTTTGGTCTAGCCTGTGAGTCTACTGAGCATATTGACTTGGCCTGTCTAGACTGATAGCGTACTTTACTGCGTATTACGGAGATACGGGATTGTGAGACAATACGTGACGGGTCAAGAACACCGGAAAGTTTGAACACATCCGTGTTTAGGAAAAACCTCGAGTGTTAATAAGGTGATGGTTAATCGGTATTGGAAAAATCGAAGCGTGATCCACAGTTTTAGTACAAGTTCATTGAGTGTTTCTTTAAGGGAAATTCCGAAGAAAAGTATAAAGGCATGTAGACAGAAGGCATTTTTTTTAAACTTGAACTTTTTTTTGTGTTTTCTTTTTTTAGCGGTTTTTATTGTTTTATCTCCCATAGGTACATGTAAAGTAAAGGTATTTTCACACCACCTGCTCGACAATGCCAAATTACATATCATGCAAACCTTACGCAAACCAAATCATTAAAGCCCTTGGCTTTAGCCGGGGTGTAATGTTGTACTGAATCTCATTATAACCCGCTGGGTTGTAATATTTTCACTTTTCATAGTTCTTATTACAATGGCCTTAAAGTCTAATTTCGTAATAAAAGATCAACTAATACTCGAAGGCCGGGCGCGGCGCCGCCGCCACCGCCGCGTCTTGTAAGACGCTGCAATAAAATACATTGGTGATAACTGCAAAGTTTTAAATAAATATATCAAAATTGAAGAAAACATCAAATAAAATTTTTCACTTTTAATTTTAATTTACTATAATAAAACGCTGTTTTTAGTAGACTCGCTTTTTTATTGTCTCGCAAAAGGTGAGAAAAGTAGAGTACACTCCTCGGGGATAAAGCTGTTTTCGTCTTGGGCGCACTTGAACCCCTCGCTGCGCTCGGGAGTTAAATCTGGAGTCCTTCGTTACGTTCAGGATTCAATATCGCGCCCGTGACATAAAACTGTGCTTTATCCCCTCGGTGTATAATCTACTATTATTATGAACCAGCTGTACCCTGCGCGCGTTGCTACGTCGTACCAACTCAGAAACCTTTGTGGACTCATGCACAACACTTTGCTGAAGATCAGCACATGATCAAATGCATAGTTTACGATTCTAAAAAGGACATACAAACAAACATTCATTTTTAGATACACAGATTATATCATCGAGTGAGTTATCATTGTGTAGCTCTTTCAAAACATTATGTACCTACTCGTACATTTTACAACCAAGTTTTAGATTTGGGAAAAGTTTCATTTCCGGTAGAGTGGCGCGTATTGTATTGAGTTTAACTCGGCGCCGTTACCATTAAGTACATAAAATACATTATGATTATGACCTATCGTAATACCATAATATATCAAAGTAAATATGGCTCTACCAAGTACCATGGAGGCCCTGAAGGCCCAGACAAGATGCATTACGCTAACTATCGTTTCTATTCGTTTAGTTTTTAATCCAATCGCGTCACTGGCACATCACGTGACTTTTCGTGTCACGTCATCTACCAGTGAGGCGATTGGTTTAAAAACTAAACGAAGAGAAACGCTAGCTAGCGTACTGCATCTTGTCTGGGCCCTCTGATGGTAACTGGACTTTAACGCAAATACATTTTACAATTTTAGATGACAATATCAAGACTGCAAATGCCAACCCAACTTAAATAAAATGCCTCTATGCTAGTCATTTCACCGGTATTCTACCCACACACAACAATGCAAGCAATGAGGTTTGGTGGCAGGTCATAGGGTAAGGGCCTGTCCACATCACCACGGCGTTGTTGTGACGTTGCCTTGTCCGTACAGATGCACGGTGCGTTGCCGCGTCGTACTACGGCACGGCGTCGAGCCGTGGTGATCAGCGGTGTTATTCTCTCAAAAACAACGGACGGTCGGACGAACGAGCGAAAGTCAACAAATCACATTTTAGCGCGTGCATTTTCAATTAAGCAGCCTTATACGTTCAATCCATCGGCAGAAACCATGCTGCTAAATTGAAAATGCGCGCGCTAAAATATGTTTTGTTCCCACTGACGGGACTACTTAAACTCGCCGCTTCCGACCGTCGTTGTTGAGAGAATCACTACCCTAGACCGATCCTAAGATGGTAGTAGAAATCCGAACGGATCCTGGACAATATCCTACAACCACTAAAGCTGATAACAATCGCTTGAGCTGGTAACAGCGTCCCACTCGGCCTAATTACAAGATTCATAAAACATAATGTTAAATAGATTATGGTCAATAGTGTTGACTGGTTCGATAATAGATAGTAAATAGAAGTCAAGTAGTTTATCTATTCGATAACACTCAAGGAAATTTCCGTGCTCACTTAACACAACTATCGATATTGATTATGGGTTGTAGTACATACAAGCCTAGAGCTGAGTTTGGGACTGAGGTCAATTTGTATGAAATGGTCGTTTAATTTTTATTTATCTACTTTTAACCCGCGGAAAACTTCTCCGAGTGCAGATTTTTTACAAGTAAAGACAGGCTTTATACGATTTACATTACACGGCTAAATTACGAACGGTGGCAAGTGGCTCAACAATCCCGTGTTGTGATTGTACATATATTGCAAGTCACGTTGGAACGTCTCACTGACTTTCAGTGGTCATATCGACTTAGGATTTGACATTCGTCCATTCATTCATACCTCATTCACGCCTGTCTCCTGCTGTCTCCCATAAGCATAGACTATGGAACGCCAGGTGCACCAGTCTAAACATCTCTCTCTCTCTCTACATTCATCAACATCTTCATGCACATACAGTGAACAGCACTAATATCTATACGGCTTTCGAGCCAAATACATGTAAACCATGTAAACATAGATCTTATTATCAGTAGGCGTACGGCGTGACTAATGAAATGTTTATTCATGCTAAATTACAACTTTCTAGAACTAAGCTGCAGACGGATGGACGGACGGACATGGTGAAACTATATGGTGGGTTCCTAGTTTGACTACGGAACCCTAAAAAGTATAAAAATGTTTATTATTTTATTTTACTGTTATTTATTTATTTTTGTCGTATTGCGGCGATAGAAGACCTAAAAAGTAAGTTACACCAAAGTAAGTTTCTAAAACGCTTAGCATAAGTTCGTTAAACTTATAAGTGTAAGTACACACATGTCATAAGTTACGAAGTTTTTATTACACTGGAATTATACATATTTTTGAGATGTTGCGTTCTCCTATATTTTTACACTTGACTGTACACACAACATCACACCTAACTAACCATTAAAGACAGAGCAGAGAGAAAAAGAAAGAGATGTATATATGTGTATCATGTCAACAACATACGATTCTAGTGCGACTCTCTTTCATGCAATATTTCAGATTTCTGAAGTGTATAGCTAGATGTGTTGCTGTGTGTACCACAAAACGTGAAATACTGTACCAAGAAATACTAATATTAAAAACGAGAAATATGCGATTATTTTATCAACTGTGTACTGCCATAGATATTTGGCTGTACTCGATTACAAGATAAACTTAGGGGGTTAGCTTCCGAAAATAAACGTTACACGACAGGAATCACGATAACGTTAATCTGTGATATCATCACGTCTAGACAAGCCTCTTGAAGGTTGCGAGATATTGTAATACTACAACGAAGTCGTAGTACGAACACGTATGTAATGTGTGTAACGTGGCATCTGGATTGGGGAACAAATAAATATTATGTCAGCTCCACATGCTTGGTGTTTGCCGCAAACACTGCACGACGCAACTATACGAGATGGAAATACATCGTAGCCACGCTAACATATAGTTGCGTCCCGCAGTGTTTGTGGCAAACACCAAGCGTGTGGAGCGGCGCATTAGAGAACAGTGTTATAATAAAAGGCAGTCTGTGATCACTCAGAACGTGCTTCAGGGTTTGTACTTCTCTCTCACTTGCTCTCAATAAGAGCCTATGTGAGACCAGTACAAACCCGAAGTACAGTCAACCAATTTGATTCCAAGGCCACTATGGACTATGTCAACGTGACGTCGTCAACCAAATCATAAAAAAGTCTCTTACGTTTGGTTTACAACTGTCACTTTAACATATTCCATAGTGGTCTTGGAATCAAATTAGTTGACTATTCATTCTAAGAGCAATCGCACTGTAAACTATATAATAGATAAAACCCCCCTATATAATGACGACCCCTTCTTTCAGAGCTGATATCTCTTTAACGGTCCAACCTATTTGACCTATTCTCACAAAACCTAGCCACGAACCACCCCGAGTAAACTACAAAACTAGCTTTCTTTAAAAAAAAACCGTCTCAATCGGTTTACCCACCTGGGTGGTACTACACACAAGGACGTTTGTGACACAGATACACAGACGCACAAACACACCCAAACACACACACACACACGTTAAATCACTCCTCTTTTTGATCAAAGTCTCGAACACCGAGGGTTCCGCACACGTTGTATTTGAATGATACATTGGAAACCCAAAATAGTTCGAAAGTGAGTGGACGGGTCGGAAGGGGTCGCCCTAGGCGTACTGTTTTGAGTCAAATCGGTGAAATACTGGAAAAGGGCCCAATCTTAAGTACCCGAAACCGAAGTGCGTGCATGACTCGATGTATGAATGTGGAAGAAGCGAAAGAAATTTGTCAAGATCGTAGGTAGAAAGTGGAAAGAAGTGGTCTCTGCCTACCGCTCTGGGAAACAGGCGTGATTTAATGCATGTATGTATGTAAAATAGTTCAGCAGCTACTTGTCGTCTTCATAGGTATTTAGAGTATTTATCGATGAGGTTTTATTTGAGTCACGAAATGCTACCAATATTCCAAAAGCCTAATAAATTTAGACGTTAAAGACAAAAAGGGTTTCTACAGACAGATGGATGGAGGAACGGACAGACGGACAAGCAAGGAATCAAAATAAAATAATAGTTATCTTATGGTAACGTTACAGTTTTTTATCGTGTAATATTTGCAACTAAATAATGTTTCTAAATATAATTCAGTTACTTCCTGTTGAATTAAACTACGAACACGGTTTTAAACGAAGGGACATGTAAAAATACTCAAAGTAGACTATCCCCGCAATATTACAAAAATAACTTTATCATTAGCTCGAGTCTAGTAAATTTCCAGTCTACCTAACTGCAATTTATTTTATATCAGGCAATTAAAATAAATAAGGTCGTTGGCAATTAAAGTATAAAAAAATGATTCAATGTAGCACGCCCACGCCCCCAATTCGTGGCAGGTAGGGACACAACAACTGATAAACTTAGATAACTGTGGATTTAGGTCTGTGTCAGGGCAACCTAAAATGTAGATGAATAATGTAGGTACCATAAAAAAAAATTGAAGGTTTTTTTACCACTTTGTCGTCATGACTAATTGATATATTTATACCAAATTACAGCTTTCTACAACTAAGAATCTTTGAGCTTAGCTGCAGACGCACAAATTGACATGGCATAGTTACAAAAAAACACATAGGATTTGAAAGCACCCCACCAATCATCACATGAGTGAGACAAGATATATGAGTAAATATGCGAAGTGGTGTGATGTGTAAGTTACCAGTGGTGAGCCAGAGACTAGTAGTAGACCTTATATGAGTGCGAAGAGTGGGAAATATATATTTTCGTACTCTACAGGTCTTCAGGTCTTCAGGTCAAGGATTATTCGGAAAAATATTAATTCGGTAAATAGGCCACATGAGGGCTCTTTTACACGTTGGTAATATAGGGTGAATCTACCAGCGCTTCGGACGAGACCATCATTGCGGAGAAGAAGCGCCGCAAGAAACTCCAGTAGAAAGTAATTTTTTCAATGCGATATATAAACAGCCCCAGACTGAAAATGTTGATAAAACATCTGTCACTTTTTGACACGTATATAAGTACGAGAGCGACGGATGCTTTATCAACATTTTGTCACGTGATAAACGCCTGATACTAGGCCTGCAGGAAAATTCCCGTCGGTAGTTACCTCAAATCGTTTATCTCCCTGGAATATGCCACTCGGTTTACGTAACGTCTGTCTGTAGGTAGGTGATGAGCGGAGCCCACGGAGTCAATGCCACGAGACGTTCAAAGTTCTAGCCGCAGACGGAGCGACCTACTTTAGTGATTGCACGTACATTTCACTAATAAGCAAACAGGATTATTAGAGAGCTCCTAATTAGTAGATAGGGGATTTTAGTTTTTACTTTAAAGTGTTTGTTACGGTAGCGATTTCATGTCTTTAGGAAAGAGTAACTTTAAATGTACCGCTTAGCTAAGCAATATAAGCAGGTATTTTTGGAAGAAATAAAAAGTGGTCTGACTCAGCAGATAGACAAATGTTAGGGGAATGTCTCACAGAAATTGACGTAGTCCAAATTAGTCACAAATTAACATGGAACCGCTAGCTTCTTACACTATAACCCCCTTACTTATAAACGTGGAATTAGCTTGGAATACTTTCTGTCTGATGCAAATGTCACAATTACAGATAAGGACAAAGCATGGCATAAACTATTCCAAGCTTATTTCACATTTATAAGTAAGGGGGTAATAGTCCACACATTGCGGCTTCTAACTCCAATTTTCCAAGGGGGAATATTTCACACTCTTATTATTAATATTGACTCTTTCAAATATTTTAAAACAAAAGAAGGTGCTACTTAGCTTTTAAAAGGGATTCGTTTTGTAAAGTTTTTAGCGTAGCAGTTCGTAGCTGCTACGGCGTAGACAGCATATTTTCCATTCTCGTTGTTTTAGTAACTTCACATTATTATTATTTTTATTTGTCTTGACATTTATAATTTATTTTATTTCAAAATAATGATTATTATTGCTCTTGAACACTAAGTATAACAAGTCTGCATAAGATCCAAAGTCCATAACTACTGTTTTTTATTACACTACACTGATAACCGAAGCCATAGTCTCATTGTTTTAATTAAATTACAAATTGTGCAATATGGTGACACCGAGAAAGATACATTTGCAAATTTTTCTTTGGAATCTCAACTCGTACCTTACTAAATTGTCCCATTGCTGGGTAAAGTTCATTCCAGATTAAAAATTCAATAAAAGTATATATTAGTAAGTACACTATTTTCGGAAAAAACGAAGTTTATTTTAGATTTTCAAGGGAAAAAATATGAAGTGGTGTGACGTATGTTGATAGAAAATGGTTTAACTCTAAGATGTGGCTTTAACATCCGGTACCAAGGTTCGTCATTAACCAGGAATACATCTTCAGCATCATCTCGATAATCAGTTTTAAAACACTCGATAATTATCCAAACTGCATTAATTAGCGCATCCGTTTCAGATATCTCCACTGAAAGCTTCACGGAAATAATTACCATATTGCATCATTATTTAGGTCGAAAGCTGTAAATCAAGTGCACCGATAACCTGCTAGGTTAATTGGATTTATTACGTGCAGACAGACGAGGTGACGACCTGATAGTTCTTAAATTTAATGGGTGCATTTATTAGTTGCGTGTGTAAATAATTAGATATTGTAATCAGTAATAAATGTCTCGGACATGGGACTTTGAGCAAGTCGAAATTACCATTTACCGTAATGGCTGTTACATTATTGAAATTACCAACGAGTTTTAATACTTAGACTTCACACCTCTGTTAATGTAATGTACTCATATTAACAGAGCTGTGAAGTTAGTTCTGATTGGCAAGACCAAAAAAAAATTAGGGTGCTGCACATAGCAAACTCATATAAATTGTCCTATTCTCAAACTAAGTTCTAGGCATGTAATAATGTTGCTTGGACTAGGCAATAAGAAACAAATCTAAAGATAAATAAATACATTATAGAAAACATCCAAAACTCAGGCAACGTCATTAGTGTCACTGTCAGACTAACTATTAATAAACTAATCTCAACTCTAATGCTCATCTCGAGATGTGTCAAAAATGACAGTGTTCTATGGTTTGACGTTTACTTTGACGTATCTTGTGACGCGCATCTCAGCCAAGATGAGTTTATTAATACGGGCCTAAGAAACCCTTTTTCAGAAATGTGGTCGTCAAGAGGTTTAACACCCTATACTTAAGCGTTCGTCACACATTATGTACGTGTTGATGGAGGTATTATCTGAAAAAAAAGCTGTCCACGCTCGGCGGCACCCAAATGTATTTCTTTTTTCATACAAACTTCAGGAAAAATTGTTTACGTCCCATTCTCAGACCTACTGAATATACACACAAAATTTCAATAGAATCGGTTTAGCCATTTCGGAGGAGTCTTGTTATAAACACTGTGACACGAGAATTTTATGTATTAGATAGGTAGGTATACGCACAGAAATGATCAAACAACAGGCCCTAGTGTCCTTGTTGGATTTAATTTAAATTTATGCATTTACTAACAAATTGTAAGCAAGCATCTCTATTCTACTGGGTTACACAAATTTTTTTTTATATCATTTTTTTTTTTTAGATATTGATGTGTTACAATATTATTATTAATTTGGCGGCCATTACGGTCAAGTAAATAAGAGATACGAGTACTAAAACGTTGACAACACGCAAATACTTCAAAGGAATTATAGTTTTACCCTGTAGAATAGAGACCCAGGCCCGAGATTTTACATTATACGGGGTAAAACGGCACTGGCTAAAACTAATTAGCACACTTTTTATGAAAATTTCATTGAAAGTGTGTTACTTAGTGTTACAGGCCAGTGTATAATAAAACCTTTGACGTGTTTAACTTCCATATCGTCAATGTCAGTTTTATCCTGTAGAATAGAGGCCCGGATTATGATAGGCTGACTGTTAATAAAAACAGATATTATAGATGATATTGAATTAATATAGAGCTTTAGAGACGACGCTTCCTTAAGTACCCTTTAAAGTTTAACCAACTCATGATGATTACAAGAACATTTAAGTAGCTAGAACTAGAAAATTCGTACTATCTTTGTAAGTATTAAACTAAAAATAACGAATAAGTCATGTCAAACCCGAAATTTACTGAACTGCCTAGAAACTTTGAAGTTAAAGGCTTAGGTTCGGTAAAGTAAGACCAACTTAAAATTGAGTTAAGTATCATGCCGAAAACGATTCGTCCACCGCACGCGAGGCACCAAAGCTAGTCGGAAAATACCGGAGTAATAACGTATAGTCTTACATGTCATGTTAGACGGCTGTTGGTTGAATGGAAGCACAGGGGCTATTTTCAAAGCCATATGCATTAAAACAAGTAGATGTTTGGTTTCTACATCGACCTGTCCTTTTTAACACAGTAAAGAAAGATTAGGACAGAAAATATCGGTAGAGACTAATCGACTAAGTAAGACTTTGGTTAGGTGTTGATAGTCCCTGTACATGTTTTGATATGACTTGCGGATTTCTTTACACACTGCCCTACTCACGGTAAATAGATACAAAGCCTATTGTGCTTATTTTTGGAACGGATATTAACCTACTAAAACAGAATAGGGAATTTTGTTACTTTCAATTAGGTACCTCTTTCTAATACATGCTGTTGGAAAAGGACAACCATGATGATATTCTTGGTATTTTACTTGTAAATGGAAAAAGTGTGACTTGCAATTATTTAGACTTTAACATAAACCAGTTAGTTGAAATTCTTCGATGTAGCAGGCTGACTGCAGGTTTTGGGTTCCTAATACCCAATGTGTTTTTGATCATTTCATTACTATGCAGGCCCCAAAATCCCCTCATTCGGCTAGATCTAGAGCCCCTATAGACACAGCTGGGGTTCAATGGTGGGACCAATATGGTGATACTAGGGGAGAATACTTCGTACAACGTGAAAGCGATAAGAGAACAAATGCGGAGAGTGTGATTTCGAGAAAAGCATCGACATCTAGTGTTGGGAAAGTAACAGGTAAGTCTCAATCATTAAGTTGGAATTAATCCTTACTTAAACCGATGAACCTAGGGACTTGAAATTTGAAAGGAATGCCTTGGTTACCCAGGGTGTAGAAAAAATGAATTTTCGGAAAATCGACTCTCGACGAGAACAAATAGAGGTGGTTAACTAATTCTACGCTTACGAAGTCGCGGGCGTCTTAAAGTAAAACTACCTATAAATGTGAAAGTATGTTTATTTGTTCGGCCTCCACGGACGCCTTGGAGACGGACTGCTGTGTGTAAAGTTAGCAAGCATAATTGCCAAGTATAAAAATGTTTACAGATAATCTAGCGCCAAAAGACAAGATCCTCAAAAAATGGCGTGAAGTACAATCGCGGGCGCGTTTCGAGGCCGCGCGGGCCGCGATCGTCAATTCTCTAAAAACCAAACACAGCACAGAAGTTACTAATGCCAAAGTAATTCCTTCAATTATTACCGGAGACAATGCTGAAGTAAATTCGAATGGAAATCGTGATAGCGGCACGCAGACGGTTTTGAAACTTGTGAGTATTGTTTAGGGTTGTTTTTTGGGAGGTTGGGGGTTGGTTGGGGTTGGAGTCACGCGAGGAGGCTCCGGGCCAGGTGGTGAGCTGGCACAGTGGAGGCTCGTGGGTGCCGGCAGTAGGGCGGCTGGCGCGGAAGGCACTACGCGGGCGGAGACATGCCGGTGAGTCTAGCTTTCTATTAAACTAACTTGATCTTGTCTTTCGATTTGATAAGTCTGGCAATTTTATTATAGCGCTCTTCATTTGTTTTTGTCATGATTTTTTAGTTAACTAAAAAATATGTGCTCTCGTATATGTCAAGATGGTTTGTCGCACAGGTCATCGGCTAACTTTTGGAAAGTAACATCGGTAAATCTCGTTATCAATACGTGTATCATTTTGGTCGTATTTACGATCTCTTGATTTCACCGAGAGATTTTATATGCTTTTACAGTTTAGTGTGAACATTGAAGTGGGGTAAAGTGAAGTAATGGCTGTTATATTACAATACAACTAAAGATTGGAAATAGGGCACTTATTGGGAGGATTCAATTATCTTAGCAAACTCTTTAAAAACAACGAAATTAAAATATTTGATGCCCATATATTATGAAGTTCGCTGACGTGGCACGTTGTTACTTTACGCTACGGACTACTCTACTTTAATGTTCCATGTTAAACTTTCTGAGTGCTTCAGCTGTTGTTTACTAGTTAGTTGGGCTGCAGAATAACCGGCAAAAAATAATTAAACGATCCACCGAGAAATGCTCTTTAGTAAATACATCTCTCAAACTCTCTCGAAATATCGTTATTTCGCAAGCTTTTATCGTTTTGCTTTTAGAAAAGTTAATTACGTACGTGGTCTCTGCCTACCCATCTGGGAAACAGGCGTGATTTATTGTATGTAATTACGTACAGCGCTTACATTTTCTTAATAGTCATCGGCAATCTTCTTTTTTAGGGTTCTGTAGTCAAATTAGGTATATTTACCAAACACAGGATGTTTGGTAAATATACCTAATTTGACTGCATTTAGGGATTGATTTGGTTATACAAAAAAACATCCGTAACGAGATACCACGTTAGAGGGATGCCACACAAACGTTGCCTGTGCCGCTGCGCTGTCTTGCATATAAATTAGAACGACATGTCACACGTTGCGTCGTAAAATTTGCGTCGCTCTATGTTAAAATCAGAACGATGCACCGACGCAATCCGCCGGCAACGCTAGTGTGGCATCGCGCTTACCATAACACTACCGTCCTAGCATGATATCCTGGATTTAATGATTCCAAAGAATATTTCCTCCATAGTACACATTTAGTACCTCGAGCAGTGTCACCACCTGACCTGCCGCTAAACAGCAGTGTTCCCGTTGTTATGTTCCGGTGTAGGATTAGGACTGTTGGTAAGAAGACAACTTGAAAAGGCATTCTGATGGAAAACGGTCACTGTCTCCCATACACATTACCCCATGATAGAGGCATATCCAAGACGCTGTTACAGTGAATACTTCCTTGTATACATATCACTGCTTAAATACAAAAGCGCCTCAAATCAAAAACATATATTGTTTGATTTAAAACTAAAATTAAATTTCATTTTGGTTGGTGTCGATTTTGTATTTAAGCAACGTATAGATTGTATATACAGTCAAATATGCAATTAGAAACTTCATTCCACTTTCGTTTTCGATGACAACAGCGTATCCATTGACCTATTTCTTTAGAAGGTAATTAAAGTTATGATTATTGCGATGGATGGGTGAAATGGCGCGGGATCGCTTGTTCGTTGAATCTAATGTGCCGCTGGCACGGAAGCGGCAGTGATGTGAGCAGTTTGTACGTTTCCGCAAAATATTCTGCGATCGACGAACAAAAATGTTTTCTTAAGGCTGCGTACCAAAAAGGAACACTTCAGCCACGATATTCCACACACACGCTACGCTCGCACACGTGAGTATAAGTAAATTATCTTCGCATCGAAAGCAAAGGGCCCAGACAAGATGCATTACGCTAACAATCGTTTGTATTCGTTTAGTTTTTAAACCAATCGCGTCACGTGACTTTTCGTACGTCATCTACCAGGGACGTGATTGGTTTAAAAACTAAACTAAGAGAAACGCTAGCTAGCGTAGTGCATCTTGTCTGGGCCATCAGGATGGGCAGGTCAGCGTATGAGACCAATAATGACTAGCGATGCGTTATGTCAACAGGGCCACAAATTCTAATTCTAAATTTAATTAATGGCTTTCACTCCTGTTAAGGTATATTTCGCCTATGTCAAGTTATTTATAGACAATCCCATGGACTGATTAGAGAAATAAGCCCATGGATATCATACGCGAAGACAATTATTATTATTCAGTAAAAAAGTATTTTCTCTAATGGACTAAACAGAAGCACATGGGGTTAGCTCCACGCGCTTCTGTCAAGACTAACAGGGCCTCTATTCAACACGGTAAAAACCATACCCTTTTTGGCTTGGTATGCCAAAAAATGGTGTAGAATAATAAAATCCTATTGGTTCCTAAACCGTGGTCCATACATTTTTGCCCATCTTCCTTAATGTAGATATTCCTACAGTGGGATACGCATGAAAAATAATGTCATCGACACATGCCTGGAACAATTGATCCACGTGGCTTGCTATAGAGACGAAAGAATGTAGCGTGTGCGTGCATAGCGTCTGCCGAAAGGGAATTCTGTCGTGATGGATAGTCTCCATCTGTCGTCCGTCGGTTCTCAATCTTTCTGTTTGTCCGTCTGTCACAACGACAATTTCAGCAACGACATACTAAATGCTGTGCAATTATTTTTTCAACATTGTTCGTCCAACTGTTTCGTTTGCGAGACAAAGTTGTCACTCCGCTAGATGACCACCGAAGCAGAGGCAGACCAAAGAGGAGATGGCGGGATGACTTGGACGCCTTTTGAAGCGAGTGACGGGAGCATGTACTTAACAGGGACGAATAGCGAAAAAGAGGAGAGGCCTTTGCCCAGCAGTGGGACACTAAGGGCTTAAAAAACAAAGCCAAGTTTTACACATAAAAATAATGTCAAATTATTTAGTATGTAAATTTAAGTCATGGTAGGTACTTGATTAATTGTGCCTCTAATCCTAAAATACGCGATTTAACCTCGGAAATGTTACGAGTAGGTTTGACAGGCGGGGACAGTTAATTTATCTAAGGGTGAACGACGACACGCAAACGTTTTAAGGGCGGCTTTGATACAGCAAGATATAGCTAGCTCACCTTCAAGTTATTTTAACCTCCAGAAAACTTAGTGAGAATTGAGAAAGGTGTACCAACCTAAATGATTCCTTAGTGCAGCGATCCCCTAAGTGTATACCACAGAACCTGAAGGGTTCCGTGGAAAAGCCACAAAGATCCTGCGAAATTGATAACAAACACTACGAGATTACTACAGAGATTTGATGTGGGGTTCCATAAAATAAAAGGAATTTGGTGAGTGTACCGCTACCTTAAAAGTTTGGGAACCCCTGCCTTAGTGCGTTATGGTCTGATTAGTAATATAGAAAAGGATGCTGTGATAGGTAAGAATCGTAAAATATACATTACGCCACGCGGCTTCCAGATAAAGTTACCGATTTTCGAAAACTGACATCGTATAGGAGTGACGTCTAGATAGACGCTTAAATCAACTGGGGCTGTATTCTACTGGGTCAAACGATATTGCTTTTGAAGTGTTTTTGTATTGTTTTTTAGTCAATAAGAGCTATTATAACATTGACAATACCGAAACACGTCAAAAGCAATATTGTTTTACAGACTTAAAAAAAGAAGGTTCTGAAGCATCTTTTTTTTTATTTGCTTGTCTCTCGTTGTAATACTAATAATATAAATACCGGTTTGAAAACGAAAGGAACTCGGTTTCTTGGTCTGTTACGGTTTTAAAGCTAAACCGCTAAACCGACTTTGGTAAAATTTGATATGGAGATAGTTTGAGCCCCGAGGTAGGTCATAATATACTTAATACTTTTTATTCCAGAAATCTGTACAGGTGACAAAAGCGTTAAGTAACTTGTATAAGGATGGGGACGCGGTCCACAAGTCTCTACATATATTATTATAAAACAAAGTCAGTTTCCACCGTCTGTCCTTCCGTACGTCTCAAACACTACTGAGGCCCTTGCGTGCCCTTGCCAAGATGCATTACGCTAACTAGCTTTTCTATTCGTTTCGTTTTTAAACCAATCGCGTCACTGGTAGATCACGTGACTTTTCGTATCACGTCATCAGCCAGTGACGCGATTGGTTCAAAACTAAACGAATAGAAACGCTAGTTAGCGTACTGCATCTTGGCAAAGGCCCCAGAATGAATTGTTATATCGTCATCCGTCTTCTTCTTTTTGTAAAATAAATTCTAGATTATAAACGGGTGTTGTCGCGATGCCTCTTATATATAATTTTCCATGGTTGTGGCGTTACAACCTTTATATAAACATGTTTATATACTTCATGCATTTCTCAGTTCTCTTGAAATAATAACTGGGGGTAAATAGAGGCGTCGCGATTTGTCTAATAATATCAATATAACGTACCTTCCCATTATCCCGTTATTGTAACTCCCTTCGCTCCTTCCGCTGTGTACTCTCTCTCTATTTACATCTGCTTCGCTCTTTGTTATGAATCTGCCAGGAGTCTGTCACCTCCTGTTGAAGTTAAAGTACCATGACCCTGATACTCAGTGTCCTAAGCACCTAGCAGCCCTATACTATATTATCAACATCATTATTATGAATTATTAATATGAAATAAATATGCAGTTATCTGCCCGAGACATTCACACCCTTTCATATAGGTAATATACCATACATGAAAGGATCTTCCCTACTAACTAGGGGGAATCGCATCCACGGGGATCTTTCCTATTACTAGGAGTAACCATATTCTCTCATCCACATAAAAGGGATCTTTCCTATTGCTAGGAGTAAACATATTCTCACATCCACATAAAAAGGATCTTTCCTATTGCTAGGAGTAAACTTATTCTCTCATCCACATAAAAGGGATCTTTCCTATTGCTAGGAGTAAACTTATTCTCTCATCCATTAAAACGGATCTTTCCTATTGCTAGGAGTAAACTTATTCTCTCATCCACATAAAAAGGATCTTTCCTATTGCTAGGAGTAAACTTATTCTCTCATCCACATAAAAAGGATCTTTCCTATTGCTAGGAGTAAACTTATTCTCTCATCCACATAAAAAGGATCTTTCCTATTGCTAGGAGTAAACTTATTCTCTCATCCACATAAAAAGGATCTTCCCTATGTTAATAGAGGTATCCCATCCACTCAACGGGATCTTCTCTATAAAATAGAGGTATCTCTCATCCACATAAAAAGGATCTTCCCTATGTTAATAGAGGTATCCCATCCACTCAACGGGATCTTCTCTATCAAATAGAGGTATCTCTCATCCACATAAATGGATCTTCCCTATGCACGTAGGGGTATCTCTTGTAGACACATATATTATGCTTATACACTTAGGCACCTGAACAGCAACACAGGTGTCCAGATCTCTAAGCCATATACTTTCAATTCTTAGGGACTTAGGCTAGGAACTTAGATACCTAGACAGTTAGGTATTTAGTAGATACTTAGATACTTAGATACTTAGCTTTCATTATCCTCCGGTTAATGAAACACAGGATACTACACACACTATTCACACCACTTTAAAAGGTTTTACTTATTCCCTCCAATTCGAAATGAAGGTTACAAAAGGCGCTCACCACAGACAATACGGAATCATTAAAGTTGCCAGCGTTTAAATTACCTGTCAGACTAGCTGTGTCGCATCGTGTCATTTCGCGTCGTTTCGCGCTCGTCGCGACAGGTGTTACAGAAAACACGAACCGAAGCGAAGTTTTTTTTTATGGCTTAGAGAAGACAAACGAGCACACAGGCCACCTGATTGTACTTGGAAACTTTGACCCATATGGGCGGGTTATTAGTTATTTATAATTACTTCATTAAATCTAGTTGATAGCTAATCGTCATGTTGCGTACGTGACCGCGGAGGTGTCAGCAGACGGAAAGAAAACAATAACAACCATGTTATTTATATGTATATCATCAAGCCTTGACCAAGGCCTTTGCCTAGTTTTTAGGTTTCCGTAAACAAGGAACTCATTTTAACATACTATAACATACCAAGTTTATACCCAGTACCAAATTTGAACCCCGTACCAAAGTACCCTATACCAATTTTATATCCTATACGAAATTTAATTCTTTTCTATTATGTCGTTCAAAGGTGAAGGCAGAACAAACAAACGGACACGCTTTAATAATATTACTGGGGAACTAGTATCCTCCACATAAAAAGTTAACAGAAAAAGGATTATAGGTAAGTAGAATACCTAGGTACTCGCTTATTATTCCACTAAAGTAAAAGAACGTATGATCTCACTTACGTCGAATTATTAAAATCTGTACTTACTATCATTAAGTTAAATGTATTCAATTCTTATCAACTGACTTAACTCAAAGTCTAAAGTCTGCTAAGTGGACTATAGCCGCCTGTGGTCGCCCATCGCCACATCTCTATTGCACATTTTATTACCTCATCTTGCTTTGATAACGTAATCATATTGTTGTCATAATTGCAGCCCTTATCTGTCAGTGAGAGCTGTCATAACGGCAGCAGTGTGGTTACGACATTGAGTTAAGATGGGCTATGTCAAACTAGCTGAATCTCTGTTCCTTTCTTTTGCATTTGCCAAGCATTTGCCAGACTAGGGTCCTAGTGAAAAAGTTTACTCTAGTATACTCCATTCATGTATATACCCTTTTGTATTACGAGTTAAGCAGCGACCACACCAATGCTTAAAAAACGGTGACGGTACGGAATCGCAGTGACGCGTCGCATTAGCACCGTTTTTGACGCACGCTCCACACACCGCTGCTTAACGTTGCGTATATCACGGTACGTCAAAATTGACGCCTTGTTATTACTATGACACATTCTTTTGTTTACGCACCGTCTGCGAATTTTGAGCACCGGTGTGGAGAGCATGCGTCAAAAACGGTGCTAATACGACGCGTCACTGCGTTTTCGTACCGACACCGTTTTTTAAGCATTGGTGTGGTCGCTGCTTTAATCCTTAACTCTTACTGTTTAATACTGGAAAAGGGCCGAATCTTAAGTACCCGAAACCGACATGTGTACATACATGACTCGATGTACGAATGTAGAAGAAGCGATATAAATTTGTCAAGATCGTAGCAAATGAAAAGAGATGGTCTCTGCCTACCCCTCTGGGAAACAGGCGTGATTTAATGTATGTAAGTATTTATGTATGTATTACGAGTTAAGTCAACTTAAACCCTTTTTCACTAGGTTCCAAGTATAACTGGGGATTGGAAAACTTGGTCCTAATTATCATAATGGAATTGCATGTCTCCGCTTTTTGCGCCTAATAAATAAACAGATAAACGGAGTCCATCCTACTAACCTACTCTTCCTACGAGTACTATTATAGACGCGAAAGTTTGGATGTTTGTTAATCAATCACACCCGAACTGCTGAACGAATCTGGATGAAAGGCACAGAAATAGATTATAGTCTGAAATAGCACCTAGGCTACTATTTACTCAGGAAATTTTGTCTGTTCCCGAGGGAATAGAGGACAACGGTGAGCAAAAGGTTATAAAAAAACTAAACACTTAACTACCTATATAGGTATATAAACTACATAATATGTGTGTGGGGCAGGTCAATAAGTCATTGGCCCGAAATGCGAGTATTCAATTATTCTTCAATATCTTAGTGGAATTTCGAATCGAACCAAAATGCATCTTATACCTTTGAAATAAAAACCAATTGAATTGTATCGTTTATTGCTATAATTGCCCACGATTTGCAATCTCAACGGATGCTGGAAATATTATTAGAAGTTATCAGGGCCATTGCACCGAAATAGAAGGGCAAAGTGCGGAAAAATAATTGTTATTGGTTGTCTATGGAAACGTTTGGCAATCGATTGGGCACATAGAAACAGTAGAACACCTTCGAACAAACGTGGATACTCCCGGATACCTCCAGGGGGGCGTGACCACTTGGGAACCAGTGATCCCCAAAGTGGTCTATATCGACACGTTGGGGTCAACGTCGAACAGCAAGGGGTCAATGTGAAAATGTGATAATGGAGGTCCGCGATGGTGGATCCCATTTAAGCAGGTATGGCTTTAGTTTTGGCTCTCCATACATACATACATACCGTCACGCCTTCATCCCAGAGTGGGGTAGGCAGAGCTACAGAATTACCAACAACTTTAACAGCCAGTTGTTAATTCTGTAACCACATTTTGCACAAACAGGCTAAGATGTATATCATGTGTATATTAGTGACAGGTTGCAAGCCCATCGCCTAAAAATACTACAAGCCTTTAATCCCTTAGTCGTCTCTTACGACTTCCACAGGAAGGTATGGAGTGGTACTATTCTATTCTGCCGGCAACCACACGGCCAATTGGCATTTTGGCTCTCCATTAATGAAATAATCCATATTCATGCATAGATCGTAGATAACTACTTATACGTGATACTTTCATCATCATCATCATACCTTCACGCCTTCATTTTCAGAGTGGGGTAGGCAGAGCTACAGAATTACCAACAACTCTAAAAACTTGATTTTAAAGCAATACTTTCTTAGAAATATATAAATAAACTCATATCTTTCTATGAAAATGACGTTTTTATTGTCTGTGCGTGTAAGTATTTATTGCGTAAATAATATTTTTCCGCACTAAATTATAATTGTAATTTTTTAAGTCGGCTAGACCTCCCATTCTCGTGTTGCTGTGGTCACATGCATACCTGTCTGTAGTTCCACCTAATGTAAACGAATGTGATACGCAATAAATGATTTTGAATTTGAATTTAGAATTTGAGTTATATCCGTGTACCTAAAAAAAACCCGAAGATTTTCTGATATTAGGTAAGGTACAGTCAACCAATTTGATTTCTAGGCCACTTTTGACTATGTTAAAGTGGCGTTGTCAACCAAAACGTAAGAGACTCCCTATGATTTGGTTAACAACGTCACGTTGACAAAGTCCATAGTGGCCTAGGAATCAAATTGGTTGACTGTACCCAAAATCAAAATAAAACGTATTTTCCACAATTTTACATATGCACTAAGTTATGTAACCGCGAACTTTGACCGCTGGTCCGTTTCCTAATTAAATCCATCGATAAGCGAGTATCGAGCGGTAATTAGCGATTGTGGTGTTTATGTGTTGACCACGGCCCGGGGCATGGAGATACTGCGTACTTAGACTTTGTATCGGGATCCCGGATTTCACATTAAGATGATATAGATTTAATACTTAAATGGGCGTCTCGTCTTTTAAGGCGATCAATGCGTAGGTAATAATTGTTTAACAATATTGTAATAAGACCGTCGTTACTACATATAACAGCTTTTTTTAAATGTTGGTAATTTTGTAGCTCTGCCTACCCTACTCTGGGAATGTGTACAGATTTCGCATGCGTAAAAACACAGAATTCAAAATCATAATTTTCAAAAAATCTTGCTCGCCTTCTGCGTTAAACGGGAAACGCGTTGCCAACTTTATCTATACTTTTTTTATTAATTATGGCAGCATCAATTCAAGATTGCGGTTCGTGCTATGAATCGTTCACTTTCCACCTCTAAGGCCCGTATTAATAAACTAATCTCAACTCTAATGCTCGTCTCGAGATGCGTCAAAAATGACAGCTTTCTATGGATTGACGTTTACTTAGACGTATCTTGTGACGGGCCTCTCAGCCAACGGGCATTAGAGTTGAGATTAGTTTATTAATACGACCCTTAGAGCCCTTGCTTGCTGATAACCGTGGCCAGATAACTGTGGTTATCTCAGAAGATTTTCTTCCTCCAGTATAACTAGTTATCTGCGAGGGTTTAATTTTCCTTCTAGATTACTTTATTTTTATCAGTTATTTGTAAAGAAAATCTATTCCTTTAAAGCGTAAATAACGACAGACTATTAAAGACATAGAAATAAGGAGTTCAGAGTTGATTAACAAAAATTTTAAGAAACATAGTTTTTAGGTTCAAGCACAGAGAAAGAGGAAAAAATGCCTTACCCCCACTTCCCACATATTTCGTCCATCACGCGATAAAAGGCAACGTTATCTTGCTTTTTCGTTCCACATTATTTTATTAAATGCACTTAGTTTGATTATCTACCTTTTAAAGGTTATAATTTATGATTAAGTCTCCCGCAACACGACTGCGTATTACCTCTATTTTGTTATCTCTCTTTTCTCTCGTGCTAACTGCCTTCAAACAGCACTAAGGTAGTTCATGCACAGATAATTTATACTAGCACTTTACCAGTCACGGTAACCGGCTAGCCACAGTTGCCACCAGTCCACGTGCTAACGCCATGCCTTCCTTATCAGCCGGAACCGACCTATGATGACATTGCTCGTCTTAATTAACGATAGTTTACTGTAGGTATCTACCACTTTGTTAGGGTTCCGTTTGCAATTACAGTTCAAGGTGAACCAAACGAGGGCTCGAGTCGACATTATTATCTTATCCTTCTCTTCCATATAAATGTGAAAGTTATTCTGTCTGTTTGTTACGCGTTCAAGTAGGTACGAGTATAAACCGCTGAACCAATTAAGTATGATACTTTTTATTCCGCTTAATCGGACAGTTCTCAAGGGGATAGCCATAAACGACTTCTACGCGTTGGGAGCCGCGGGCAACAGCTAGTATCCTATAAATCCTACTTATCCTACTACTTTTGATCAATTCCTCTAATATTAAACGTGTTAAAGTTTTCAATTAGGTACAGCGCGATAGCTCTTAGAAAGTGCTTGCTTCGGGTTTGTACTTGCCTCTCACTCGCTCTCACACCCTCTTGTTAAGAGCCAGTGAGAGAGAAATACAGACCCGAAGAGCACCTTCTAAGTGTTTATAGACTGTAGATACGTCTGAGTGTGAGCCGCACCCTTAATTTGGCAATGTCCGTCACAGTGAATATACCATATACATTTTTTGCTGATTCAAAATCAAAAAGGGTTTGAAATCTTGACCTTTTTTATTTTTGCCAAAATAAGGGTTAACAAATTGGGTATTTCGGCACACAGATAGAGCGGTTATTGGCAAAACCGAACCGACAGACTACAGAACTGGGGTGTTATTCTCTCAAAGAGTTTAAGTAGTCCCGTCAGAGCGAACACAACACATTTTAGTGCGTGTATTTTCAATTAAGCAGCCAACGTTCGATCCATCTTGGCAGAAACCGTGCTGCTAAATTGAAAAAGCACGCGCTAAAATATGTTTTCTTCCCAATGACGGGACCACTTAAACCGCTTGGACATTCACTCGTTCGTCCGTCCGACCGTCATTGGTGAGAGAATCACTCCCCTGTGTCACGGTGACATTTTGTTTGACGGCTCACAGTGACGTCATAAATCACCATCGTAAGAAAAATAAATAAATAAATAAATAAATAAAAAGTCACAGCACAATGTCACACAATGACCTAAATAAACTAAACTGAAGGCTTGCACTACGATAGTATTGAGTATGAGTATTATTGCTGCTAAACAATGATAATCTTACTTACATAGAGAAATACATTCATAAATACATAGAAAATATCCAAAACTGCCAAATCAACTGACTATAATACTATTTTTACTTTAAATTATGGCTTTCACTCTCGGTTAACGTGTGTTTCGCCTATGTCGAGATATTTATAGACACTCTCATTATAAGAGAAATAAGTCCATGGATATCACAGACGAGAACAATATTTTCTCTTCTGGTCCATACAAAAACTCATAGGGTTACCTCTTACCTCGACACGCTTCTGTCAAGTTTAACCGACAACCCTGTGCGTGTCGGATCTAATAAAATTAACAAAGTACGTACCAGAAACAATATTAAGCAATTTTATGAAAAAACAACGTGTTATATACATAATTTCGTAACCTAGTTCCGAAAACTAATTTCATCAATACAATTTGCATGAGGTTATTTTCTCGTAACCAAGTTGTTTAGTTTGAGCGTCATGGCACTCTGTAGACTCATGCCATATACCTAATATGTACGCGAGTATATAACAAGAAGTTTTAGCACCCATTTTGGTACCAGACTATGGGGAAACCATGGACTTGTACCTAAACTGGACTGAGTACTATCTTTTTCTAGTCAATCAAAATTGAACCGTATTACGAAGTAAGACAGTTACAATTTATGTGATGATATAGGTTGAGGACGAGCGAGAGCAGCCAACCCGAGGACGGTGTCCCCCTCACTCAAATTGCCAATGTAAAAAAGGTATATATATATTATATCGATACCTTAGTTCACAATTGTACTAATTACATTTGAAAAGTCATTGTAATTAGTATGTTTGTGCAAAGATAATAAGTTCGTAACTTTACTGGCAAAATAAAATTATTTAGTACGATTGTGCACTAAGGTATCGAATTTGATGTACTTGGTCACCGTAGTTAAAACGAGATGCAAATTCTCTAGTATGGTTTCTCTGTCGGTCACACTTTTTTATCGCAGTACTCAGTCCAGTTTAGGTACAAGTCCATGGGGGAAACAAAAATAATATGCTTGTTTTTGTGTTAGGCACATAATTAATTTTAATTGGCATAAATTGAAGATGTAAATATTTTTTTGCTGCTGATTGAATTGCTAATTACTATGACACTAACCGCCTAACTCATAAACGTGGAATAACAGTGGCGTAAAAAAACCATTACTTGTCCTTAACTGTCAAATTCAAATGTCAAAATGACAGATAAGGACAAAGCATGGTTTAGCTATCCCTCTGGTTATTCCATGTTTATAACTTACAAGTAAATAAGGCGGTAAGGTATTAGAGAAGATCCCTGTCGGTGCCAAATTACCTCTCTGATGGCTGTTTTCACCTACTGTAAGAAATATCGTAGGTGATGCTACGGCCTCTACGGCGTAGCATTGCCAATGCAATGTCTTTATCTAAGAATAAGATAATCATAATTATAAATAGTAAAAAAACTTAACATTGCTAGTTTTAAAACACATTGTTAAATATCAGGATAACTACACAGTATATTTTTCTAAGACTTATGCTTATGATAGATAACATAACACGTAAATTGAGAACTCCGTTTTAATGTTCCGTCAACCAAGCCACTTAGCAGTGTTAAACACTTCCCGAACGTGATACGACTATTGAAACTTAGACAATGTATAACCCGGCAAAGGACAGTGCGTAAAAATGTCCCCACCCTCCAACAGAGATTAAACATGTCTCAGTTTATAAATCTTGGCAACATGATGTATTTTACCAGCTTTTATTTAACTTGCACTGTATTTATGTAGGTTTGTATGTAAGGGTCAAATCTTGCAAGTAAAATTTGACCCACTTCCCAATTTCCGATGAAGCTGCAAATTTGCATACGATACGCCTTTGGTTCTGATGACAATACAATAAGATAGTGTCTTTGAGCTTGTCTGATGATGAACTCAGGGTGGCCATAGGAACTCTTGAATTAGACATGATAAACCCGTCGTCTTAGGGCTTGTTAGAATCGTCTTGACCAGTCAATGAGGACTGTGCAAAAAAAAATACAGTCGGCAACAAAAGCTTGTCCCAAAAATGATTTTTTTCATAGAAACTTATTTACTATGGCGACGTTCGTCATATGTACCTATGGTGGTTTTCGTGGAAAAATCATAATCGTACTGTATGGAATAAGTCTAAAAGTAAACATATTCTGGCTTTGCTTGGCTCATGAAAGGTTTTTTTTCATTAAAAAACCCTATCGAATTTGCTACTAAAATAACTATTTTGTCTTCTTTTGGGTCCCAATAAACATATATGAACATGCATGCCGTGACTGTTGAAGGGTGGGCACGTGGCCCATAAGAAAACGCCCATCACCCTTTACGTATTATTTGAAACGGCTAAACATTTGAACTCCTCGACAGCCCCAACGCCACAAAGACATAAATCCATAGCCCGATAGTTAGTAAAAAACAAAAGCAAATTGAATGGATAGCCGCAACAGCTGAAGTTTCAATTCACGGTACAAATAACAGCCTTACTATACAATTCAAGTAGGCAATCACTCGATTCGAACCAATTGCAGACGAATCGAGATCGGAGGGAAGCACCAGTTGGCACAATCGATATGAAGACAAGCACTCCCATTTTTATAAAGCGTACCCACGAAATTTTGCCAGCAGAAAAACGCGGCCAAAGGACTCGGAGCTTTATACCCTAAGTGCAGAGTGCCTAATTCTGGGACTGTTGATTATAACGGTAAAATGTATCTTTGTCAAAATTGACTGGTGAACCAAGATGGCCGTTTAGACACGTGACATAAAACGATTATTTACGAGCGGGAAGTTCGCGGGATGACATGCGAGCCTGTCACGAACCGCGGAAATACGGCTTAGTAACGAACGATTCCTATTCATGAACTTATTTTGAAAGCATCGAGTTATCGGGCCGGCACAATACGTCGTAATCGCATGAGGCACAGATGTGCTTTTTAGGTTATAACGACCAAGTTCGTACGCACGTAGCATACCTACTTTCTTTTGTTTGCCAAGATAAGCGCCTCAATGCCGAAAGGAGATAATGGAAGGACAAAGGTTAAGTTACTATCACTTTTTGTCTTTACGCAATATCATTTTGATTTCTACATGAGCAATACAAAATTACAATAAAAATGTTTGGTACTGACAACAAAGTTGACTGTTGAGCCATCATAGAACCCTGTCTTGGTAACATCGTCTAATCACGATTGATCTCGTCAAAATAAATCACTGTCTTCGGGCGATAGGGTCCCATAGTAGCTAAAATAATTATAGATGGTGATTAATGTGATTATACTCAAAATAAAGCAGTGATGTACGAGTATGTTCTCTCTATGCAACTGCGTGGGCTGGGGCGGTGGACAAGTTTAAACACGTTTGAAAAATTAAACAAAATTAATGAAAATATTTCTGACGGTGTTTCAAGTTAGAGGAACAAAAAATTAATTAAAAAATCTTGTATACTTAATTTAATATATATATAATAATATATTATAACTTAATTTTTGTTAATCAATAAGTCAGCATCAAAAGTAGGTACCTAAGCATAATAACATGCTCAAAATAAAACATTTTGAACGACGTATTCTCTTGACAATAGAGTCGACGGCAGATCATTTTGACCTCTTCGGTTGCGTAGTTACTTCTGCTGCTGACTGTACACTCCAACTTTGCGAACCGCTTGGGCTAATCGTTGCGAAAAAAACGATCGTTGTTAAGTTGTTATCTATTAAGGGGCAAGTTAGACGCTAATGAGTCGAACTTCGCCACTTGGGAACTTGCTGCCAGAACTTGCGCTAACTTGTGGTTTGGGAAACTAGCTCAAAAGATATAGTGTGAATCAAGGTTACTATAACTCCTTTCCTATCAATATATTGATTTAGCAAAGAAAAATACGTGTTGTGATGTATTTGTATAACTTACCTTATATTGTATTAAAACAAAGGCTTTTAAACGATAATTTCAACTAACTAAATAAAAAGCAAGTTCTAAAAAACCCGACTGCGTTTTTGGACAGTGTTGTCGATATACGTTAAAAATTTAATGGTTGAGTAGAAAAAAGTAAACTAAAACTCGCTACACCATTAGAAACATAACATCTGTGTATCTGTACATCTAAAAGAAGGGGCTGCCATTTTATCGGGGGTTTTAATTACATACATACATACATTATATCACGCCTGTTTCCCAGAGGGGTAGGCAGAGACCACTTCTTTCCACTTGCTACGACCTTGACAAATTTTTTTCGCTTCTTCCACATTCATACATCGAGTTATGCACGCACGTCGGTTTCGGGTACTTAAGATTCGGACCTTTCCAGTATTTCTCCGATTTGACTCAAAAAAGTACGCCTAGGGCGGCCCCTTCCGACTCATCCATTCACTTTCGATCTGTATATCTCTTTCGTCAGTCTTATTTCATTCATCCTTTTAAAATGACCGAACCATCGAAGCATGCCCTTTTCAATCTTAGTCACTACATCTTTTTTTATTCCACATTTTTCTCTGACTTTTTCATTCCTTACTCTATCAATCAGTTTCGCACCACACATACCACGCAAAGAGCGCATTTCAACTGCATTTACACGACTTTTATGCTTGTCCTGCCACACCCAACATTCACTACCATACCATACCAATTAGGTTTATAATAAGGTAGTTATTGTTAGATTTGTTTAAAAAATAAATTACTCATGAATACCAAATTATCAGCTAATCATGTTCAGCGTTTCCAAATCAGTTTTTCTGCATTCCCTATCATTAAAGACGACGTTAGACAGTGACCCAGTTGTGGCCAAACACGCAGTGCGTGGGGTATAAACGCATAAACATGGTTTCCTTGGAACTTTTTACATCATCGGCTGGAGCTATAACTATGTTAGATGTAAAATTCCAGTATACAAAGAAGTATACTTACGATTTACTCTTCAAGGACGATTATTTGACCTAACAGTTCTGTTATATAATATAGCATGAAAGAGTGTTTTTTAATCCTGATGATATTCCACCTGAAGCTCTATTCTACTCAGTAAAACGATATTATTTTTGACCTGAGGGGTTATTATGACGTAGCTATGCAGTTCATTTTACGTTGAGCGTAAAGGACAGAGCTATAGCAGTTATATAGCTCTGTCCTTTTCTCTCAGCGTAAACAGAATGGCATTGCTATGTCATAATAACCCCCGTTATCGTATTGTCAACGGTATGATAGCTCTCATGGTTTCCTTGGAATTTCATACATCATCGGGTGGAGCTATAACTATGTTAGATGTAAAATTCCAGTATACAAAGAGTTATACTTACGTTTTACTCTTCAAGGATGATTATTGGACCTATAGTACAGTTCTGTTATATTATATAGCATGAAATGTATTTTTTTATTCCTGATGGATGATATTCCACCTGAAGCTCTATTCTACTCGGTAAAACGATATTACTTTTGACTTGTTATCGTATTGTCAACGTTATGATAGCTCTTATTCATTTGACGGTATAATTTGTTCCAATTAAGATGTCGAAAATGCACTTACGGGATTTTACTTCTTTAGTTGCTAAATATGAAAGGAAAGGATAACCAACAGACGTAAGTAATAAAACTGACCGAAGTGTGGCACGTGTACTGGAGTAGCTCAACCCTTCTTGATCATTGAAATGAAAGATATATAAATAGATAGTAGATATTCTTATGGCTAATAATTACATGTACAAAGTGATATTGACACAGTATTTAATTTATAATTTAGAAACGCCGTGCAGTGAAATACCGACAAACAATATCAAAACTATCAAGATTTTTTGTTAACTGTAGACTTTAGGCCTACAGACACACCTGCGTAATTGTTTTACAACCCTACTTGAAGATAATAATTGAACAATAGATGCTGGTAATGGTTGGTTATAAGTACTTTTCGTCATCTTTAACTGGAACAAACTATAATGGCGGCTGAGGAAAAACGATATGATAAAGAATATGTTAAAAGCAATATAGGTTTTCCGAGTAGAATGGAACCCCTGGGGACAGTAAATTGTTATTCCTGAAAATGTGTCGAACTTATTGTCTTTAGAACTCGTAAAATTGGCAAGTACACGCGGTTTGTTTAAGTTTTGAACTATAATGTTTTGAGTTAGAAGACAATAACAAAGTTTGCGATAAATGAGAGCATCGACCCAACACCGGGCACGGAACCAACAAATCCTTCCAACAATTTGGACGATTTTAAAGTCACCGCACTATCTTACCCGCTACCTTGCTGCCAAGTAGCAGTGTTCGCACAATAAATTTTTGTACATTTCTTATCAGATTACCATAGAATTGCAAGTTTCGTTTTTTTCAAATAACCATTGACCAAATTAAAATAAAGAGATAGGAACGTATCTTTGTTGGCTTATGTCTCAGTTATTTTTATAGCAAAAAAAAAACTATCGAATGAATCCGTTGTCATATGTATTCCCCATTGATGCACTTAACAAAGACCTACATGAGAAGTGTAAATAGCCTACGATTAGTTATCTCGACTCTCGACCTATTAATAACCTTGGTCTTTATAAAAGTATTGAATAATGTGAAGGTTAAACGATATTGTGGTAAAATTAAAAGCAACGGTCAAAATAAAATGATAAAAATGCACTCGAAAACATATACCGCGATAACTGGCCTTTGATTTCGCTTACGCTACTTTTAAGATAAGTTGGCTGTACCTAAAGGAGATTGCTTGAACTAAGTGTTGCCCAGAATGAACAAATACTTAATGCATTATGTTCCTTAGCCTAACACTAGACTGTCCCGGGAGCCATGAAAATAAATAGCTTTTTTGTCTCGAACCACTGTTGGAAATATGTGTTTTTAGCAACGTAAGGAACTCGTTGTTAGAGGTATTTTCAGCATTTGATCCAAACCTTAGTTACAAGTTACATGGACGACTCAGTTAGGTTTGTTGGTAACGCCCTGCTTTAAAAACTAGCGGTCTCAGGTTCGATCGTCATACAGGTACGAGTAAATATGGTGTCCCCTTGTTTTACTATACTCATTTCATAGAACGTATAATTTCACCTAATTTCACTTTATCGAGAGCTATTTTCTGTTGAATCATAAATCTTAAATATTAACATGAAATGAAGAAGTCTGCGAAGTGATTCGTTCTGTGAAATAAATGTCGACAAAACAAGGGTACTTAAACCGTAAATATGTATGTGTAGTGCACGTATGAATATTATTTGCAAAGTCTCGATTGAATTGGATGTTCTCTATGAACTATTTAGCCCCAGCGTAATAAAACAACATCGTGTTCTAACTACAATAATCAATCGCTAGATCAAAGTTCCTCAATAAACCCACGCATGACAAACCACTGTAGTGGGTGCAAGTATTGTACTTAAACTGTTAGGCTGCGTCCACACCGCTGCTTAACGGTGCGTATATTACGGTGCGTCAAAAACGGCGCCATGTTGTTACTATCGCTCCGTCTTTTGTTTACGCAACGACACCGTACTCGTAATATACGCCTTGTTAAGCTCCTGTGTGGGCGCACCTTTACTTATTCTGATTGTGTTCTTCTTACGTCATAAATAATGAATGGAAAGGGCATGCCGGGGCGTGATATGACGTTTTCTATTAGTGCAAACCTAGATAAAACATGAACTTTAGAGCGATGCAGTGCTGTGATAACTCTAGTATTCGTTATTATATAAAGCAATATCCTACTAATATTATAAATCTGCAACGGCTGGGTTATACTCTGGATTAACACGTAGGCTATTCATCCCGGAAAATGTTAGTTCTCGAGGGAATAACGATAATCGAAAACTACGACAATGAAGTCGCGGGCAGAAGCTTGTAATGAAGTGAAAATCTTATTTATTGTTATTGTTTAAGTTCTTTAACTTTAACGGTGCTAAAAGGAGTGAGATTAGTTAGGAAAATTAAGTATAGGTAGTGGTATTTTTCTAAGATGTCCCAATAGTCATAAAGAGTTTTACCTTTATCATTTCAAATTGAAAGGATATATGTATAAAGATAATCCGCTCAACTAGCTACCTCCCTTTCTAAGCTACAAGGTTATACCTTATTACAGTTATTACCTTTCCTTTTGTTCTGAACTACTAGAATTAACCTCTTCATGACCATTCGGACATCTTAGAAAAATACCAATAGAATCTTATTGGTGGATTTTTTCCTCGCGCACCACTACTCCGCTGACTCGGCGCACAGCCACAAAATAAATAAGAGTTTGGCACAGCTTATATTCATATGTATTTATTTATTTAAACATTTTTGCACAATACAAAAGTATAAAGTACAAATGGCGGACTTAATGCCTAAAGGCATTTTCTACCAGTCAACCACAAGCTATGTATACTCATAAGTTGACATAAAGTATTGTGTTGAAATGGGTGTCAAATAAACTATACTTCTTTTTTTCTTTCTTAAAATGGGTAATTTTTAGGGTAAATGCAACATTATTACAGTAAATAAACATACCCTTTATTAAACATCAAATCATCGCATCAAATAGGTATTTACACCGGGTATACTAGAGTCTTCGTGGAACTGTGAAATGATATCTAGCTTTGCCTGTAAGTAAATAAATTAGGTACTTTAGGACTCTACATTCAAACTTTTAAGTACCTAATCCTCCTCCAGATTATTAAATTAAAAGTAACTAGTAACGTCAGTGATAAACCCCCAGCCTGTCCACGGTTAGCGATTAGGTGAACAAGTAAACAACAATCATACGACTATTTTATGCCTATTTGATAATTCTTTCGGAATGTTGATTACTGCCGAAGATCAATAGTTATCCCTTGATAAGATTGTATTGCAGAATTTTAAAAAGTACCCGGCGAGACTAAAACAGTTACTTAACGCTAACGTAAAAAAAAATCGAAAACTGACAACATGTATGGGGTTGACTTAGGCCCTCGACACGACCGTTTGACGGCTTACGTCAATCCTATGACATTCTTGATATCGATAACGAACGCCGAATTCATCTTGTCTAGGGCCTCAGATCAATCCGCGGTTCAAAGACGTGTCGGCATCAGAAGACTCGAATTTTCCATCCCTATCACGAGTCAGAAAAGGACACATTTATTTACATAAACTATGCAAATAAATTGTATAGTGATAAAACAATACTTGTTCAAACTGCTTCAAAGTCGATACAATAGTTTCGATATTCACGGGTAAAAAGACTACAAGTCTAGTCAAGATGCCTAGCGCTTCGTTAGAGATTTGAGAAAATCGACGAGATAGGGGTTTACTGTCATTAATGGTGCGATCCTATATTCAAAACCGGGGATAGAGATGTAACGTCTCGTTAAAATTTTACATTTGCTACGTCAGTCGACGTCAAAGATATGCTTACACTTTTTCCATTCCATTGAAATAAGGTCCAAAACTGTAAACATATTTTTGACGTCGACTGTACAAAATGTGTAATTTTTTACTAGATGTCACAACTCTATCCACGGTGTTCAATATAGGAACGTAGTACTATTACTAAAAATCGTTACATAAACTGATTAAGAAATTTCACCAACATATTATTTTGCAAAACGCTTTATTCCGAAAATGTAGGTAAATAGGTAATTTAGGATTTTTACAAAACTAACCTAGTACCTATGTAACTGCTTTAATCCAGTTCCTTACTCTGAGTACTTCAAATTTGGGAGGTTTAAAGAGTTCATAATAGAGACCGAGAGAACGTTATAAATTAGTAGTAAAAGTGACCGAGTTATGGCAGTCATATAGACCAGCCCGGCTTTTTTTTTTTTTTTTTTTTTTTTTTTTTTTTTTTTTGTTTTTTTTTTTTTTTTTTTTGTTTTTTTTAGGCTGCCGGCTGCCTGGATCTTGTCACTATTTTATAATACTGCTAACATTTCAAGAATACCTATTTATGCCCAGCCTACGCGAGACGCTACTTAATATTCTCTAGCAAATGAATAATAAGCATGATAAGGTATCAGTCGTCACTAGCCGGTATCAATGTGTTTATCACGAATCGTGCAATCGGTCGATGACCTGGCTTGCTTGACGCAAACGTCTTTGTGGGCCTGGTTTGATTGCGATGGACGTTTTATTGGTCTTGCGGCTTAGTCAAGAATAACGCTAAGTTAACGATTTTCGAAAATCAACAAAAAGCTGATGACGGGTCGCGTTAACCGTTTATGTCAACTCCACACATTGCGAGTCAAAAACCGAAACGTTAGCAGCGTTTCGGTAAATGAAGCCTTTGATGTGCTATGGCATTGTTTTTGACTGGACCGTCATTACTGAAAAGTAAATAAAAGCGATCAGAACATTGACACGCAGGAACACGTGAAAAACTTAAGGTGCTTAGATTTTTCAAATTACGCAACAGATTTTAATGCGTTTTATCACAGATAGAAAAAAGTTAAAATAGGTACTTAATAGGTACTCTGGTCCTTATTTTTCTTCGTCTTTTTTCCTAGAATGCTTGCCGATACAAGCGTTCCGATTTGTTGATCATTTCGAACACCCAAGGGAACGCTCATTTCGAAGAGCATTCTGGTGAATGCTCGAGTAACAGCTCGAGTCTGTCAGCAACGTTAAGCAACGTTAGTCTTTTGAAGCCCTTGCCGAAGCAATATTCAAATTTTCGGTCACGTAAATACATGCAAAGGTACCAAAATTTGATGTAGATACGTGTTTATATTGAACTTTGGTCAGTACGCAAATCGTAATAGATTAGGGCTGATAGGAAGTAGCTAACTAAAAATAGTAAACAGTTGTAAATTTTAGGGATTTCATCAAACATTCATGCTCTTTAATAGTTGTGATTGGGCTAATTAAAATGGCTTGCCTGGTCCCCCGTGCTTGTTGCTGTAAGTACATACAAAATCTAGGGGAGGGAGGGGAAACTGCTTCGCTTTTTGGGTTAAGACTTGACAGAGTAGTTTCGGAGCAATTTGGCAGTGACAAACGGGTGGACAGACAGACACGTGAGAGATCCTGTAAGGTTTCCGTTATTTCCTTTTGAGGTAAGGAATCCTAAAATCACAAGTCCAACTAATAAATTATAAATGCAGAAGTGTATTGTTTTGTCTTTACGGTTCAACATTTTAATTGATCGACGTAAAGTTTGATACAGATACTTCATATTGTAGTTTATAGCTAGGAGATAGATACGAGTAGGTACTTCAGATGCTGTTAATTTGGACAGTCTCAACTCAAAGCAACAGCGATACTAAACTTCTTTGCGGACTAGGTCAAGGGAAAAATCTAGTAGTTTCTAGCAAAACACTTAACAAACACATAAAGAACAAACCTTATGTACTTAACTATATTTAATTTTACGGAACCTTTCAAACGTGAGGTAACTAACTACCTACTTCAGCTTTTCATTTGTTTATCGCGGACAGTACGTAAACAATTCGCTAATTAGCGGATGGTTACGTTGGTGACCCAGAGACCTGGCACATATCATGCACGTGCTTGTCCCCAACCCGGTACTCGGTCGCAGGCCGCAATTCTCGTGAGACTAGAGAGCTTCAGTCGAGATGACAATTCAAAATCTAAAACCTTGTATTTTGATTATCTGTGAGCCGTGAGTTAAACTCATTGCTTTTTCGAAAATGGCACTTTTACTTTTTTGACGAAATTAACGGAAAATGCGTTGTTTATGGATAGAATTTGATCTGTATAGTAACTAGTACTCTTCGGGATAACTCGGTTTTAACCTGAGCGACGTTCGGTGTCCCAAGTTACACAACTTATTTATTTATTACCTAAATTAAATCAGTCCAATAGTTTAGGAGCAAGAAAAGAACATCTCGTTTTTGGTTTCATACATGCATATACCGACTGATTATTTATTACCCTCTTATATTGGCGTCGCGCAATGGGGTAAAAATAAAACCTGCATGCATAGCTAGCTTTATATTTTTGTATATACTCGTACGTATCTCGCTTGTAATTCAATGTCTCGACTGGCACGAGGATCGGGAGCCAGTGGCAACAAAAACATACTTGTCGCTCGTAAACAAGATGTATTCGGTAATACTCTAATGATATTATCTATGTCTATTACAACATTCATACATAAATTATCTTAATAGTGTTTGTACTTCTCAATCATCGTCATGTTAGCCTAAAGACGTCGACTGCTGGACAAAGGCCTTCCTCAAGGGTCTCTACTCTACGGTGGTCAGTTTTATGTCGCTTGCAACCATCGGTTTCCGAGATATTTATCAGATCGTCCGTCCGCCTTAAGGGAGGCCTAACAACACTTCGCTTGCACTTTTAATAATTAAATATTAGCCCGCATTTGCACGGAATTCCTTCGGGTTTACGACATTCTGGTAGTGTGGTTTTGAGAAATGTGACCAACGAATTAAAAGTTATTATCCAAATATGTTGGAAGTCCTAATTTTAATTATAGTCCCAAAGCATCGTTAGTGCAGATTTCCGTTTATGATTAGGTATGCTATTTCCGCCATTTTTGTTTTTCGACTTTTTAATGTTATAAATAACCCACTAAAATGCGTGTTCAGGCGCTTGGACATGGTTTGGAGAACTATTATCGGAGAGGTTGGCATTATAAATGCCAGTTTATGAGGATGCTTAGGTACCTAGTTGGGATGTTCGTCCTTCAATCTAGCATTTCTGAGTTACCTAACAGATTTGTATGAAACTCGGCGCGCCAACAGTTCATGGTTTTGTTCCGGAATTTTTAACTTTTCGAGGAAAAAAGTTTTACACGAGCTCTACACGAACGTTGTTAAATAAAGTTAGAATGTACATACAGGATCCTACTCTAGGGGTTACCTAAACCGATTTTGTTAAGTCAATAAAAAAAAACTAGTGATATACTGTTATCAACAGTGCAATCGTTGGGAGGGGGTGACCACTGAAGCAGAACGCTCGCACCCCTCGAAAAAATAAGTAAATTTTTAATCAGTATTGCGCCTTACCTCACTGGCAACATACCTATGCCAAATTTTACGCTGTAGGTGATATAATTCCTTTCAAATTACATAAAAACGAACTGGCCACTAAATTATAATGCGTGCGTTAAAAACATGGGTATCCTACAAGGTTAAATTAGCAAAAATAGACTATGAAAAAGTGTGTGTGCTAATGTGCAGTTAAGTTTATATCTAAATCGGATCTAGATCTGTAAACGACTAGGGTAGGCAATGAATCACTTTACAGTTACGCTGTTGTAAGGGAAATGCGTTCATGATTGCGTTGCTAAGCAACCACGTTGAGTGTTTATATGTGAGTCATTACTGGCTGGTAACAATTTAACAGGTGAGTTACAGAAAATTTGTAAAAGGAATCTATTAGGTTTAATTATAAACGGGCATTTTCTTTGTATGTATAGGTATTATAGTAATTGCTGAGCCCCCAAAGAACCCTCTGGTACGAAGCAACTCAAATCAAACAAAATTCTTTGGTATTTTGCAACGCTGCCCTGACTTGACAAATTAATTCCAGAACTATACCTACATATTACAGTAATCAGTGTACAAATGTCATCTCTCTCGCGAATGATCGAATCGAATCACACTTGCTCAGGCGTTTATCATTCATGTTTTCTAAATAAGTGTTGTACTAAACATGGTTGCTTTATCCCGTCTGTTAGTTTGGCCACTTACTATCATCATCATCATCAGCTCGTTATGACTTAAAAAAAATGCAAGATTTTTTTGGACCTAGTTCATTATTAAGCACCTAGCTAATATCTCACAAATTGTTCACTTACTTGTGCAATGGCGGTATAAAACTTATACAGTTTAATAAGTTAATCTTTCGACCTCAATTTGCATAGTACGTGCAAGGTCAGGACAATTCCATAGAACAATTTTCATAGCGTATTGCAGCAGGGTAATTGACCCATTACGTCAACGATGTTTACTAACTCGTCGTTTGACCTAAGTTTTTTTGTACTTGTAGCTATTTATAGCTAATTGTATACGTTTATTTTGTACGTCTTATGTTTTCGTTTAGGGATCAGAACATCAAACGAAGGAAAACCATAAAATAAAATACATAACATAAAAAGCAGAAAGAGACGCAGTGTCCTTCCATGCAAGCCCGAGGACAAGTTGTTATTGTATACCTACCACGGTTCACCTAATAACCTCGTACACGTCTACGTATAATATAGAGATATAACGTGTCCGGGCATTTTGTAAACACCACCCGTCAGTACGCCGTAATGATTTATTCAGCGCTAAAGAGAGACAGGTTTATTCCCCTTTCTTCACGGGGTTTACCAGTGTTACTGCAGTAGGCCGGTAGGTAATTAGATGCCTTGTCCGATAGGCGGCATGCCGACCGCCTTGTAAACCCCTGCTTCATTCTGGCTAGTGCATTACCAGACCGTTAACCCATCATAACGCCACGAAATACTTTTACTAGCGCTTGTTTTACTTCACATTTAAACCATCAAAATGTCTTACGAATTTAAATCCGCCCATCGTTTGTTTTTTGAGGTGAAACACAAAAGGAAAATAAAAAAGAAAGTTACGTTTCAGGTTGTTAACTGCTTTATAATGTAGGTTGAATCTGAAAACACGCGATTTTAATGCGCTGGTTTTATTTATCAGTTGCCTGCGAGGGAAGGATTGACCACGCCCCGGAGCGCTCGGGCTCCTGTGGCGCGGAGGACTGGAACGCTTCCTCATCAGCGTTTGAAAAGGGAGGTAAGTGATTGAAAACAGAGAGTATGTTAGATGTCGCGCCTGACACTCCTCTAAGGGCGTTTTGTCGCTATTTTTCTATACAGGCGCTTAAGTAGGCGTTGTGATTTCAGAAATCCCTTGAAAGTCCACCAGAGATGGATTCCCCAGGCGGCAGCGTGAGCAGCGACCTGCGACGGCAGAATGATGAGCTTCGTGCCCGCCTGGCTGGAGAGTCCGCGGACCATAAGCGTAGGCTGGATGCCTATCGCAGAGCGCAACAAGGGCAAGCTGCACTGGTATCGCGGCTTCAAACTAAGGTATGGTAGAGAGAGTATGTAACATTTATGGGTTACATATTGTTGGAATGTTTAGTTTCTCAAAGTTTTCAGTACTGTAATATAATATTGAAACTGACATGGCCATAGCCATAAGTCCATGTATTTTCATGTAGGTATTGCATATTGCGTATTGCATATTTCTCGTGATTATGCAGTTTAATATTATTTTAAAGCTTTACTTACCGGAAGAAAGTAGACCTTTGATGATGATCTTCAATCTTCATTTACAAATTTCATAAATTCATCCTTTTATTTTTATTAATAGGTTTGTTATTATATTTCTGAACTGCATTTGTTTACCACATTTTCGAACGGATTGTTTATATGTCAATCTGACATGGATTTGACAGATAAACATCATCTGGGCAACGGACTTTGATTCGATTTCTGTTTAAACTGATATTTAACGAAATAAGCAACAATGCACAAGAAATATTTGGAAACCAGTAAGTAGAGGACATTCAAATCGTTGGTCTCCATGACTTAAAACAGCCATGACAGGTCAGAAATTTCCCAAAAATCTTCCTCGCAGTAACAGTTATAATCAAAAAGTATGTTTATTACCTCAATGACTTTTTACTCAAACTGGACTCATTATTTGCTAGAAAGTAGTCGGACCTACTGGAGACGTACCATGAGTATTTGATCTCTCTATTTGGTTAACCAATAACAACTAACTACATCTACGGACACAATTATTTAAATTAGAAACAAAGAATTGAAATGCCCACTTAAATAAATTAGTTATAGCTACTTACATATTTACTTTATAAATATTTAGCAATACACAGTAATCGGGTTTGTCGGTCTTACTCGGTTCAGTTTCTCTATCAGTCTATCATCAAAGAATATGGAACCATCTCACTGGCTAATATGGTGTATAATTTTGATCAGCAGTTAATAATTAGATTCAGTTTGAATGTAAAATCATTGGTTTCTCTCTTCTGAATAGGGAATATGCATGGAGTTTTTTAGTGGCATTTCTGAACAAAATATGAAATTACCGTAAAAGAAATCACCAAAAGTAAAAAAAAATGGCTAATAAATAGGGATGATGCAAGCATTTTAGGAGGGTTGGAAAGCCAAAAACTTCATACAAAATTTAAACCTAGTCAGGTTTTTTTTATTTTTAGTATGTTTGTGCATTTTCATTCTTTTATGTTCAAGTATGTTACATCAAGTCTTACGGGACACTAAGTGAAAGCACAGAATTTGACCCTAATTTATTCAGTCCATATAATTTTACAATATTTTTTGGAATGTTAGTTCTAAACTTTATTTCTACAGCCTTGTTGTAAAAACCCTGGATTTTTCAAAACAAGCAACTCCCTACAACTACCTACATAGTTTGCCTAGTTGTTAGTGTTTTTGTCCTAGAAGCTAACAATCCCAGGTTTCCTCGTTAGTAGGTAAGGGCAAATATTTGAATGATAAACATGAGTATTAGTTCATATTTTCAATATATCCTAGTTCTCTATGTAATGATAATCTAGTAAAGTCACAAGGTTTAATTTGGTACCCACCTTAGGTCCAAAGTCAATCTGACATTATGCAACAATAAAATTGAGTTTCTTAAAAGTTACTAATTACTTGACGTGTCTATTGACATTGACGACTTCAAGCATATTTCGACTTGACATGGGTTCGTAATTAACGCTTGGGACCGTACAAGGTTGTACATAATTATATTTATGTTGTAGAATAATAAAGGTTAAATTCGCATACAATTCCTTTTAAAACAAAAATATGTTAGAATCTTCTACTTCTTGCTATCAATAATTACATACAGAAGAAACAATTGTATTCTATTTTGTATTTTGACTCCGTTTTAAGGCAATATTTTTTTAAAATAGTGGTAATTTACGAGTGTACAGATCTAAATAAATAAAAAACAAGTATACAGCTTATATTTGTACAGCTTAGTTTGTGTTTGTCTAAGTTTGTGTTGTAATATTTGTTAATTATTATTTATTTTATCAAATCTATGAATTCATCATCATCATCAGCCCGGGAGCGTCCACTGCTGGACAAAGGCCTCCCCCAAAGAGCGCCACAAGTCACGGTCTTGAGCCGCTTGCATCCAGCGGCTCCCCGCGATCCTAACCAGGTCGTCAGACCACCAGGTGGGAGGCCGTCCAACACTCCGTCCACCGGTGCGGGGCCGCCACTCGAGAACTTTTCTTCCCCAACGGTTATCATATCAGTTCTCCGAGCTATGTGGCCTCCCATTGCCACTTCAGCATGCTAACTCTCTAAATCTATGAATTATCGTTGTTTAAACTGTATTTATTCCCCGCAGGTTCTCCAGTACAAGCAGCGCTGCTCAGAGCTGGAGCACCAGATGGTGGAGACGACGCCTCGCAGCGAGCCCAGCTACCGCGCCCCGCGTACCATCGCGCTGCCGGCGTCGGCCGCTCTGCCGTCCACAATGCCATCCACTCTGCCATCTGCTTCAAGCTCGGATACCAGGTTCATTCCTTTTAATAACTTTTAGATGGGACCTATTATTTTATCGAAAAATAACCATGTACAATGCACAATTTTCGTAAAAAAAATTGTAAACAATTCAAACCATGTGACATTGTTAAACAGCCAATCAAAACTGTTTTATTGCACTTCTCTATTGGCTGACGTTCTGCTTCTATTGGCTGACGAACTATATCACGTGGTAGTTTTGTTTACATTTTTTAAATACCTAAAAGTGTAGAATATAGTCAAGATGTAATTTTTTTTGGTAGCCTAACCCAACCTAAATTTGCCTGAATTAAGTAATCCAAGCGAAGGTCTTCCCATTTTCCCCTCTATCATTTTCAAAAAGGAACTGTGCTGCGATGTCAGATCGATCTATAGTTTCTAAAATATGTCCTCCCTCTCTCGTGCTGTGTCTCTGTAATATTCAATAGTGTTTGGTATTGTACTGTATTGTATTTTTTGACACTTTGCTTAGAGAAAGTATCGTGTTATTTTCCAGGCGAGATGAGCGTATCGCTGATTTGGAGACGGCCCTGCGGCGTTTGGACGAGGAGAAACGCAAGTAAGTGTGTGGAGAAATAAGTAAAAGTTGATTTTACTTCTACAATTAAAACACTAAATATTGAATGCAGTAATTTTTTAGCCAATAAATAAATTGAATTGAATTGGTTCTAAGGTAGGTTTCATGACGATCGGTTGGGCCATATATGGTCCCTTTACTTTCTCAACCTCTTGTCTGATCGAATCGGTAGATACGAAAAGCACTCCTGTTTCTTAAAAAATAAAGACTACTTTCCTATCTAACTATGAGATCAGATACGAGGTTGAGAAAGTAAAGGGACTATAAGAGAAATCAGCTCTGAACGAGAGTCGCTATTATAGGGTCTTTATCTTTTAAATATGTAGTTATAATATAGACATCATCATGATGATGATGATTAGGAGTAAATTTTTAAACTGCTATTGTATCAGATGCGAGAAGCTGGTCAACCAGAACAACCTCCTCCGCGACCAGCTCGAAGAGTCCCACCAGCTGAACGAGGCTCTGACGAACGACCTGCAGAAGCTCACCAACGACTGGGAGGCGCTGCGCGACGAGATGAACGTCAAGGAGGACGAGTGGAAGGACGAGGAACAGGTCAGGATTTATGTCAACTTTAGTGGCCTTAATCGCTACCACCATCTTATCTTTTTATCACCACCAAGCAGTTGTCATCCAATCTTAGTCCTCAGGGTTGGCAACGCATTTGGAGTCTTAAGTTGCAGTCTTGAGATTGTAGTTATGAAAATCCAAAAGTATAAGAATTTCAAATCCCACTTACCAACAAGTATGCTCGTATGCCGTATGCTAGGGGACTATCTCCTGTGATAAGGAGTGGTAATACATAATGAGCTTGTGTAAATAAATACATTTCAAGACTGGCTTTCGTCATCATCTGTTTATAAGACCAACTAATTACTCGTAAATGATGGACTCATTTAATTAACTTGGCGGGTCTCGTTCATGCCGCAAACGCACTAAGATGGGATACCAAAGAACGTGTCCAAAGCGTGACGGAGGCGTTTAGTGCGGCTTAAGTACAAAATAATACGATCCTATTTCCACTGTCAGATTGTATCATCATTAAGATACATTCAGATAGGTATGCATTATCAAGTTTTAATTATGTATTCCAAATTTCACTCCAAACTGACAAACAACCAAGTAAAATTACATAAAACTTTTCAAAAATCAACTCAACCAAGACACCATTCTCGACTTACGATCCTGTCATGAGTTTTAAGTTTGTCCATCATAATAAAACTACCATGTTCCACAGGCTTTCAACGACTACTACACTAGCGAGCACAACCGCCTGCTCAGCCTGTGGCGCGAGGTGGTCTCCGTGAAGCGTTTCTTCTCCGAGCTGCAGACCTCCACCGAGCGCGACCTGTTCAAAGTGAAGAACGACTTCGATTCCGCCACCAGGGAGCTGGTGGGCACGCTCAGTGGATATGCCATCAATGCTTACGCTCAGGGTCCTAGGGTGAGTAGTGAGGTTTGATAAAAACTGGCCAGTGCCTGGCTCGAGAGGTTTCGTACATTCTTATATTGCGAAAATAACAATACAGAGTATGTGAAAATTTCAACTGTCTACCTATTACGCTTTATGAGATACAGCTCGCTGACAGATAGGCGGACCGCGGAGGCTGAGAAATGGGGTCCCGATGACACCCTTTGGATAAGGAACTCAAAAAAAGAGTCATCATGTGGTGAAAGATAGAAAATGTAGCCTTTCTTCTCTGAGCACTAAACCTCTCTATTTTATTTCACCCTTTTGTTAGTGCATATTCCGCTGATCTCTTCGGGCCCATCGACTGACTTAAGGCAGGCATTTGACGGTTTCTGGAACGTTGATGTTTTAAGCCAACCCATACATCATGTATGATATGATATGATATGACTAGCATAGAGGCATTCCATCTTAGCCTCAGGGTTGGCAACGCATTTGCAGTCTTAGGATTCCATTGCAGTCTTGTGATTGCGAATGTCTATGGGTCACAGTTTTCACTTACCATCAGGTGGCCTATGTGCTCGTTTGTCTACTCGATGCCATAAAAAAAAAAGAAGATAACTTGCGGCAAGGATTTGCGGAAGTGTCAGCGTCGCAATTTTTTTTTAATGTTTCAGCCGCAAAGCGACCCCCACGCCTCCGCCATGACGTCAACTCCGAACATAACCGTAGAGACGCTCCGGATAGACCTGCGCGACGTGACGTCACAGCGTGACACGGCGCAGGCCGAGCTGCGGGAGAGGGACGCGCGCATACAGCGGCTACTCGGCGAGCTGCAGGGCTTGGTATGACCATACACACAACATCACTGTTAACTTACCTACCACTATTGAGTGTAAAGTAACAAGATTAAAAAAAAAGTTAACTGTGTGGCTTGGTACGACCGCACGGTTACGTATCAGAACACCTAAAATTAATAAGCCTAATGTATCATAATCCCTAAAGTAAAGGTTCATAATACCTAATGGTCTTTTTTTATTAAAACCGTACATTTTTCAGGATTGTTATAAAACTAACCTAACCTAACCAAATGAGTTTTATGCAATGCCTTTTTAAAAAATCCTGAAAAGATTTCGGTGTCTGTAAAAAAGAACATTAGATATTATGAACTTTTAGGTATTATGATACATTAGGCTTATTAATTTTAGGCGTTCTGATACGTAACCGACTGCACATGTAATCAATTCAGGGAATTTTGTAGGTTTATTCAAATATTTTCAATGATGGCAGAGAGGGTCATTTGGAACATATTTATTTAGTTATTTATTTGTTTCATTATTTATTTATTGATTAAACACATGAACAAAGTAAACAGCTTATACATTTTGAAAAAAGTGATAAGTTCAGGAAGCAAGCCTGCCACGAGTATAGTGACATTCTAATTTTATCCATTACATTATTTTGATATTTTCATAAGCATGTAGTTTTTACGAATATTTTTGATGCGTGTAGTAAAGTTGATGCGTATAAAAACAAGTGTTGTTCTGTAGGAGGAACGTTACGAGGTGGCCGAGGCGATGTGCTCGGAGGCCAACGCGATGCGGTCCGCGCTGGAGGAGGTGGCGCGCGCGCTCATACAGGACTCCGAGGACGGCGCGCCCGCGCAGCACCTGCACATGCCCGAGAGGTTACTTCTATATTTAAAAAAAAGGATCAATAGTATGTGTGGTGTGAAACTGATTGATAGAGTAAGGAATGAAAAAGTCAGAGTGAAATGTGGAATAAAACAAGATGTATTGACTAATATTGAAAAGGGCATGCTTCAATGGTTCGGTCATTTTGAAAGGATGGATGAAAGAAGATTGACGAAAGAGATATACAGATCGATAGTGAGTGGACGGGTCGGAAGGGGCCGCCCTAGGCGTACTTTTTCGAGTCAAATCGGTGAAATACTGGAAAAGGGCCGAATCTTAAGTACCCGAAACCGACGTGCGTGCATGACTCGATGTATGAATGTGGAAGAAGCGAAAGAAATTTGTCAAGATCGTAGCAAGTGGAAAGAAGTGGTCTCTGCCTACCCCTCTGGGAAACAGGCGTGATTTAATGTATGTATGTATGTAAGGATCAATAGGGATGGCTTTTGATGGTTTTGGCTTTTTTTAATTTGTTGATAGTAATTAACTTTTGTCGTCATCTGGTTTTTAGCTGAGCAAGACGGTTAGGTTAGGTTAGGGTTGTATTAAAGCAACTTTTTTTGTGGAACGAACATTCGGACCTACGATGCAGTAGGACAAATGATGCACAAGGAAACCTAGCTAGCTATTTCATCATTAAATTGTGTTTTTTTTATGCAGAAGTTAAGTAGGTTATTTTTACTTGTAAGCTAAGCAAAATAGTAAGTATAGACGTCCTGTGTTCTTGGGTATATTGAGCTCTCGGGTACAAAGTTAACCTTTTGAATGGCTCAATCGTATACTCAAATAGATATTTTACGCCATGACCATGGGTAAAAACACTCGTCACCTAATCTATCTGCGGTATGAATATTAGTATTCAAACCGCGTATAGATTAAAAGTTTCACTTTCACCTCATCCATCTACCGCAAGCTCAAAGCCTCTTCATTTTCAAACTCCACCATTCATCTAGAACTCCGACCGTCTACCAAATACCACCAGGCCACATAAAACCATACCTTTGTTAATGTAGTAAGGAGAATTCAAACAAGCACAAAGACTACCTTATCGTAATTAGGACCTGAGTATACACATTTAAAGGTAAAAAGGTTAAATGTGTCGTACTTGGCAGGTCCCCGCGGCGCGGCGTGCCTCAGGCGGCCAACGCGACGGCGTTCGCGGAGAGCACCATTTCCGCCGTGCAGGCCGCGCTCCACAAGTACCAGATACAGATCCACGAACTACAGGTAGCTCCGGGGCCATGGTAGCTATGTGGGAGTCAACTGAGGGTGGCAGAAATACCCACTACAAACTCAGCGATTCTCACTCCACGTCGTTGTAGGCGAGGGTCGCAGGTTCTGGTTGCGCATTCGACTACGACCCTCATCGGCAGGCCAGCGGGATCCGACAAAAAAAAAAAGATAAATTATATTTATTCAGTAAGTAGCACTTTTACACGTTAAGAATCTACCAGCGCTTCAGACCACTGCCGAGAAGAAACGCAAGAAACTCAGCAGTCAGTCGTTTTTTAACCATATTTAATACTACAATGATACTACTTAGTCTAGCATTAAAGCTATAAATCCGCGATAATCCGTAGTTCAGCAGGAAAACATGTCAAAAATATTACGAGAGAGATAAAGGGAGATAAAGGGAGAAAAAAAAAACACAAGACAACCAAACAAAAGTTTGATATGTTTTCCTACATCAACAGTGTCCCCTAGACATACAACTTTCAAGAAAAAGAATTTCGGGAGAATTCAGGGCGCTCACAGTCCAGGGCACCTGTTTAGACGGCTTGGTTCCTATCCTTCTTAGTAGGTACTTATCGTATCCTATACCTACTGTCGACGTTGAAATATTTAATCTTTTAGTCACGCATAAAACCATGAAAGGATTCTAAATGAAGAAGTGGTGGGAAAGTGATACGAAATCTTCAGTCAGCATTTTTTTATTTTTTTTTATGACATAATGAAAATGTTATTCATGTCGAATAATCATCTATAGTTAATGTACAATATTTGTGATGCACGCTTAGATAGGTTGAAAAAACAAAGATCTAGTAGAAAAATCATATTTTCTTTTTTTCTTTTATACAAAAAACTATTAAGTTTAGGGGGGCTGAAATTTTGCCAATTTATTACTAATGTAGAGCCACACTATCCATAAAAATTACGAGCCCAAACTTGATGGGGGCAGAATCACTTGCTTATCCTGGCACGGCCTTTAGATTTTAATGTTTTCTGGAAATAATCCTCAATAAATAAAAACACAGGATATTCCCTAATTGACAAGATCTTAAATAATCAAGGAAATAACAACTCGTCGCGCGTCGGTGCATTTTTTGTTAGTAGAATGCAATAAATCCGATCGGTTAGTAGCTCTATACTAATTTTATACCGGAATTTGATCGCTGGGTTGATATTTTTAGGTAAAACTGCAAAACACCAGGGAGCAACTCTCTACCAGCAGGAAACACTGCGAAGCCGCCGATTCCAATATTCTCACGTTGGAGAACAAAGTGCAGGACTTGCAAGGTACAGTCTATTAGCGATTGCATTGGTCTTTATCCCTGGAACGGCATAGGCGTATCTATTTCGCTGATGTACGAAAATATCAAAATTCTGAAAGTAGGATTTTTAAAACGTGAGATTTGTTTGACTGGTTTTTCGTAACGCTTAATGTACAGTCAGCAGCAGAATTATCTTGAAAATAGAAACTTACTTCTGCTGCTGACTGTACACAGTTATCGATGATTTATACCTATTCATATATTTTTTTCTAGTTAAACTGGACCAAGCCAATACAGACCTGAACCAGCTGGTACAAGACAAGGAATCGCTGCAGAAGACAGTGGAAACTCTTCGAATCGACAAAAACAATCTTGAAAGGAACCGCGTGGAAATTAATGCTATGGTATGTACAATGTCTATCTTATTAGGCTATCGGCTGACTAACGGTCATCACGCTCGCTCTTGTATATGATACTGTCCCATTAGACATGTTTCTTTGAAAGGCAGATAAGCAGAGATGATGACCAATGACGAAACAAATAACGAATCAAATCAAATCAAATCAAAGACCTTTATTTGTAAACATTGGTTATAGTTAAAATATGTTGTGTATAGTTTGGTGCACTATGTCTCGTCATAAGGCATACAAATAGCTAACGAAAGATAGTTGATTAAATACTTATTTACAGACATTCATGACATGACAAAACCTTTTGAATACAGCCTCTGCCCGTCAACTGAAAGTTCTAACACAAGTTGTAATGTTCATGTAAGCGTGCTTGGCATGTGAGTGACACAAGACTTGATACAATTTTGACGGAAGACGTTCAAAGGTTAAAGAACTTTAATAAAACCTAATTATGTACGCGTTACTTGTATTCCATGGCAAGCCACGGCGCTGCTTTTCAATGGTCCCTACTTAAATGGCTTAGCGATCGCTAGCGCCAAATTTTTTTTTTACAATAAATTACTACAAAGTTGTTGAAAAAAAACAGAAGAATGATAATTATAGTTAAAGTTAATAAAAAAAAATGTCTTTTCACTTTGTTGTTTGCATCAGTTATACATATTAATACAGAAACAATTCTAGTCTCTTACCTCGTCCCCAGTAACTTCTGTTTCCTAATAATAAGTCATGCTATCAGGTGGAGTCACTGACATCGGATTACGAGAAGCTGCAGAAGATCAATTCTCGCCTGGAGAAGACCATCGAAGCGCTGGAGACGGACAAGCGGACCCTCAACTCGGAAGTGGACCATCTGCACCGAGAGGCATCCAACAGAGAGTCCATATTGAGGTCGGTTCCCTTCTGTTATGAGATGGTCGCGCTGAGTCAAAGTTACGTTTGTCAGGTGGTTTTTTTTTTAGTTAAATGCTGTCATCATTTCGAATATCCCTTGTGTGGAATAGCGTTAGATCTAGTTTAAAGCAGAAAACAAATAGGACTACTACATCGAAGTGAAAACTGACAGTAGTTTTTGTTGCTAATTCAGTTACGATATAAAATCTTTTGGGCCTATGTAAAAACAACGTATCGTATAGAACCCATTAGGTTAGGTTAGGTTGGTTTTATAACAATCCTGAAGAGTTTACGGTTTTAGAAATAAAACCATTATATATTATGACCATTATGTATTATGACCCATTATGTATTTTGAACTTTATATATTAATACGTATCCAAATTAAACAGATAAAACCACGTGACTGTTAAACAGCCTATCGAAACTGTTTTGGATGAGCTTTGACTTATGACTTATCAGTGTTCTGCTTCTATTCGGTGACGAACGATATCACGTGGTTTTTTGTCAAAATTGTTGTGAACCTAAATGAATGGAGTATAGGCGTTACTGGTATACGTTGACGGAATTTATCATCTTTGTTTTGCAGAGCGGAAGAGGAGCGTTCTTCGCGCATGCGCTCCGAGCTGGTGTCGGTGCGCGAGGAGCTCAACAAGACCAGCCTCGCGCGGGACCTGCTCGAGCAGCAGAAGATAGAGGCAGACGCGCTCATGTCGCAGATGGAGAAGCACAGGAGTAAGACGCCTCCATGTCACGTCTGAATAATGCCGTTACTAACCTTGTATCCGCCTGATGTGAGGTTCTCTAATTGATCCCTTGAAAAACATACTTGGTCATGGTCTGGTTATTTCAGCCTATTTACAGCACTGCATTCCGCCCTAGTTTAAACTACAAAAATGATCAGATGTACCCTTTCCGCTTCCTCTTCTGCCATCAAACAAAAACACATGATTGGCTAAATTATAAAATAACCTCTTTTATATCTCCGTACGTGGGTAGTCGCGTTTCCACCATTTATTACCGAACAGAAACGTTGAAAGTTTTTTATATGTATCATGGTTAGCTAAGACGTTTTTAATAAATGTTTTTTTGCAGATGACCTGGAAATAGAGCTGGAGAGGACCCTACTAGAGCGCAGTGACTTACAAGATCTGGCGGACAAGCTGCAAGCTGCTCTCAGGAACCTGGAGTGCGATAAGAAGAAGCTGCAGGAAGAAGTTAAACAGGTGAGAGTTACTAGATAACACCTAGAAATATAGGAGAGAGAGGAGAGTATAGGAAAACTATCTCTTATTGAATTCTTTCTTTCTTTTGAGATTAAAAGGACAATACTCCGCTGAGGATACGAACTCCTATTTTTTTTATTAATTTAACTTTCCTAGTGTTAGTAGGCGCCCTTTATTTATTTTTTCTTATTATAAAATTGAACAGTTATTATTTTTCCCTTAAATTTCAATTTTTGAATTAAAACAATTTCATTTATAAATGTGAAAGTGTGTATGTTTGTCCGTCTTTCATGTCGAAACGGATCGACGGATTGACGTGTTTTTTTATGTGAAGATAGTTGATGGTCTGGTGAGTGACATAGGCAATTTTTTCTTTTTTTAACCCCTAAAATAGGGGGTGCAAGTTTGTATCGAGCTTTCCGCAGTTTTTAATGTAGAAAGCTAAACATTCATACACCCAAACGTTCATTCATATACTTGCCAACAGCTAGAGGATGAGAAGTCTTCTCTCTCCGGCCAGTCCTCTGAACAGCTGGGTGACCTGAACTCCCTCCGTAAGGAGTTGCTCTCAGCCGAACAGACAAGAATGGAGCTGGAGGCTGATAAAGCCTCCCTACAAGAGAAGATCAAGTTCCTGGAGGGAGACCGGGAGAAAGTGGAGTTGGAGCTGCGACAGGTGGTCAGGTCAGTTGGAGTTTAAACTAATGATACTTTGAAAATGGTACTTTTTCTTTAAATACAGTGTATAACTGGACGTAGGTATCAGCACACCTATAACTACCAAAGCCAAAAACATGAACTTACTCAAAATTCAACCTTTACTGGGATCGCACCCACCCTATTTAAAGCAATGTATTATAATTCGAACTTTACATGGTCCTATAGTACCTTTCAGTTTTCTTCAGACCCTCTCCGACTCTTTTACCAAATTGCACTGTAGGCAAACAAACACAAAGTTGCGGTAAAACGCTTCTTTAGCATAAGGTAGAAAGCAGAATTGCTTTATCAATGTTTGGAAACCCGAGTTGTCGAACACGTGACTTGCCGCTTGAAAAAGGCAAATCCGATTACAAGTCCATTAATCCTTTGGAAACACTGCGATGATTTGGTTTTTCGTCTTCAGGGAGCGCGGTGAACTAAGCTCTCAGCTGACCGGCATGGTCCGTAAGAAGGACACGCTCAACGAGGAGATCATGCGGCTGCAGCAGCGGCTGGAACAAGCCAACGAGACCATCGGACGGATCAACCGCGCGCTCGAAGACCACGTCAAGGATGGCGAGGAGAAACAGGTGAGAACGCGAGGAAACAGTCGTCAAGACCGCTCATCATCATCATCAGCATCCTCATCCTCATCATCAGTATCACTACCCGTTATCACCAAAGCATCGTACACATGAATCCCCTTCTCCGTAGAAGAGCCTTGCCGTGGCCAATTTACGGAATAAATGATGAATGATGATGAATTTGAGCCATCATTATTATACCCGTCATCAACACTGTACTCATCCATAGCACCATCATTATCACGTAATGTCGAACTAAGTTCTTAGCTGACCAGTCCATAAGATACGGGCAAGACTACCCAGTCTACAGGTATCGCAAGAAAAGAAAAAACTTTAATTATCATCCTCACCGTTTTTGGACTCTCGGGACCTCGTCGTAAATCTGTCTGAAATACGCACATATGTTCTGATCTCTTAATCATGTCAAAATTTTAATTTGAAACCTCTCTCAGATCCTGATAGACAGCTTGGACAAAGACAAGCAGCATTTACAAGAGCAACTAGCCAGCGTGCGCGCTGAGAAGGACGCGCTGGAAGCCGTGCTGTTCGACACGGCCAACTTGTTAGACGACGCCGAGGCGCGCCGTGCCAAGCTCGACCGCGATCTGCAAGACGCGCTGGTCACGCAGGAGAACCACAAAGGTATATGGCGAATTCTATCTATTTTATTTCCCTTTTACCCTGTTTTACCTGAAAAGAAGGAGAGAAGAGTAAGAAGACTCCATGACATACTCGTATGTTTTATTGTTACACACAATATGTTCAAAACGCACTTGTGACAATATCTACCTTTCGAGCAAGTGTTAAAAAGTGTTGTATACGTTTCTTTCCATACGAATTTTGCTGTATTAAAAAGTGCAGTACAATGCCGCGTGGAACCGGATTACACTTTAGTGACACGTAAAGGCTACAGCCGTACTTCGTCCTATGGTACGCTGTCCGGTCCCGTGGATCTTTAGTTCTTGAAACTTTACGACCGATCTACAAGGAAGCTCTAAGCATACTCCACTTATGGCTCTTTAGGTAACCTCGGACCTTCATGCGTATAGCAATGGAGACGCGCAGTGGTCAAAGACTTCGTTAGCAAACATATTCTTAAAGTCGCCGTCAATGAAACTTGTGAACGATGTAAACAAATTAGTACTGTTTGACACGTAACCTCAAATATTTACCAAGTGTGTTTTTATTAAAAATAACGTATAATGAATAATAATTTCATCTTGAACTTAATCAGAATCAGAATACTTTTTAATCAAGTAGGTTTACATAATAAACACTTTTGATAATATGAATGTAATGATCTAAGGTACTGTATATATCTTTGCGAAGACCTCATTTGATCTTTAAAAGTAAGTGATTATCGAGTAATCATGGTGAATTGGTTCGTTTGGTTTTGTTTACATCTTTTGCAAGTTCTATAGACGGCGACTGTATACCATTATATTCCACTAGGCCAAATCGCTCGGCTCACCAAAGAGTTAGAGAGCAGCGAGCGCAAACTCCGCGAGACCCGCAACTCTATGTCGCAGCAATCGGGGAAAAAGGAGGCGGAATACCAGTCCATCATCACCAATATCAACCGTACCACGGCGGAGAACATCACTAAGCTTAAGGAGGAAAAGGTTGGTAGGGTTCTGACGCCTGCCTTTTACGCGATTTAGCAGCATTACAACTGTGCTGCAAGTACTGTAAGATGTCACACTGCAGTAGAAGCGGTTCTTAGGCTACGTTTCCTCCTGAGCTGTGCGAGACAGCGAAGCGGTGTTGCGAGGAAATATCCACCAATAGGATTATTTTGTTTTACTAGCCTCACTATCCTATTGGTGGATTTTTGCTCCCAACACCACTTCGCTGCCTCGCACAGCTCAGGTGGAAACGCAGCCTTAATAACTGACCAAATACTTCGGGCCGGCCAGATGGGCAGCATTTGGACTGCAACCCAGCTGCAAAATGGCAGTTCGAAGAGAGTTCTGACGCAGTTGATGTAACTTTTTGCATGCTGTCCGTCTGTACCGGCTCTTTGTCACAAAGTGTATAAAGGAAGGATTATCATGATGTTTATGCAATCAAATGTAAATACCTACATTCTACACTAATATCCTAAATATTTTTCAAGTATTTTTATTTGGGGTCTTTGAACAAAATTGATGGCCCATTACTGAATAAAATCTTCTAAAATGGTTAGTTTATATTGCTGTCCCTATTACTTTCACATATTCCAGTCTTAATCGTATACAATTAAGTGTATTGTAGTTGTTATTTTACTGTTGTGTGTAAAATATGTCAACGTCCTTCATCAATTACTAAGAAGTTCTTCTGAACTCATCGTTCTCTTCTAATATATAACAGGAGCAACTCCGTCAATCTCTCGAGCACAAGCTATCGCACACGATAGCAGCGCTCTCGAGCGAGAAGGAAGCTAGCGACGCGGGCGCGCGCGAGCGAGAGAAAAAACTACTGCTACAACGTGACCAGTTAATACTGCAACACGATGAGGCCATGTTGCGAGCTGAGAGCGACAAGCAACAGGCCTTGATCATGGGTGAGTATGGTTGATGAATGAATAAATGTAATTGAAAAAAAATACATGATTTATAAAGGATTTTACATATTTATTTTGGTTCTTAACTGATTTAGATCTCAGTAAATAATCGACTCTGTGCCTTTTGTCATATATATAACATTTAATTATCTACGAATACGCGCTCCACTACCAAATTTTACGCCGTATGATTGCGTTAAGTGTTAGGGCTAGTCCTCATGTATTGAAAAATAAACAATAATGTTGAAACCCAAATAAAACTAGGAAAGTCAGTAGGCAGATGCTTTTGAATCAGTTCTTTTTGTCCATGGTCAGCAACCTATGATAACTTTTCCTGTTTAAATTGACAGGTACAGGTTGTTATGTAATGTCTTGTCTCCTATGTCTTGTCATGGAACTCTTACAAGGACCGATGGTCCGGTACAGGTTATATAAAACAACTTTTACCGGACCATCGATCCTTTAAAAAACTCACAATAAGGTCATTAACACTCCCATTTTTTCCTAGCCCACCAAGAACAACAAGCCCTAATAGAGCGCCTTGAAGAAGCGAAGCGCGTTCTAGACTGTTCTCAGAACAAACTAGAGCGAGTGAAAAGAGACGCTGCCGCGCGCTCCGACCAGGACCGCGGACATATCAACCAGCTGAAGGACGAGCTTGCTGCTTTGAAGACGCGCCTTGAGGAGGCCAAGTAAGGACTTACCATGGATGTATAATAAAGAAGTCAGAGGTGATAGTTTTTAGACCTTTTGTTCTTGGTTCGCTTGACTTCTTTGAGCGATATTTTGCGTTATTCTGTAGTTTGAATCTGCTGAGGTCGTGGTTTCATATTTAAATATAGTTTAGCTAGAGTTTGACGATGTTGCCAGTGAAATTATAATTATTCTCAAGTAGAAGCATTAAGCAGCAGTTTATGGGTGAAAATTGGGTCATTTTACCAGTTTCACTCCGTCATAAAAAAAAACGGTATTTTTGCCAATTAACTATGTAAATATGCAGACATGTGCATTATTTTTTTACTGTTAGCTTCCTAAGACTCCCTGTTTAAAAAATAGTACATAATACGGCCATTGAAATAAAGATCTAGTGCAAAGGCAGTAAAGTGGAATTTCATTTGGTTTTACGACTAAAAATCAAATTAGAAAATGTACTTTATTCAATTCGTAATAGGTTCATATTGCATTGAAAAATCCGTTGTACGGTATAGGTGTAGGAGGACCCTTGGGAGGTTAAAGCGTTGGTTAAACAGGACCCAGGTAATAAAACCATAGCTAGAAAAACTATATTGTAACTTCTTCTATTACCAGGGCCGCAGCTGAAGACGACTGCTCTCGCTTCGAGAATCGCATCAAGGAGTTGCATTTGGAGAAGGAGGCGTGCAACCGGGAATGCCAAGAAGTCAGGGCTCAGTTGTCGCTGGCCGAAGACAAGTACGACTGTGCTTATACGCAGCTGCAGGATACCATTCGGAAGTTGAAAGAGTGTTAGTATACTTTTGCTCAAAGTTCAGCACGCTGATTAATGGCATAGGCGATTTTCGTTTGTTTGTTATTCAGCCCAGTGCCGAATTTATCTAGCCACAGTTGCTAAAGTTTGTTTTCTATGGACTCGTAACGTATGGTATTATTGACAATAGTAGTCGATGTGAACAGTCATCCACTCACGTAATTTTGACGATTTTCGGAAATCGCTAACTTAGCGTTATGCATCTTGTCTAGGCCCGCTGGCCTGACAACGCCTACGTCATAAAAGTGTCTTATTTAAATTTTCAGCTTAATTTCCTAATAAAAGTAAGCCGTTTAGCTCGATGCTTTTAAGTATTGCTTCTGTAATTCTGCCACATAATCATAATGTCCCATACCAAAGACAAGTTCAAGACAAAGTGGGGCGATAAACCCTTTACGCAACGTGGCAATTTTTTCAACACAATCTAAGGTTATAACAACTAGCAATAATCCGTAGTTATATCAACCAGTTCGCTAAGATTATTTATCTTTTTTCCAGTGGAGAACGAATCTGAAAGCCTCCGCAAAGAGCTAATAGACGTCCGCCGTCAGCTGAGCAACTGCGCGGCCGAGCGAGACAAGTACAACAGCAGCTGCCGCGAACTACGCGAGCACGTGAAGCGCGCGGAGCACGAGCGGCGCGAGGCGGCGCGCGCGCGCGACGAGGCCGTGCACAGCGTGGCTAGTGAGTACCTTCACTTTAACCCTGACTGAAACTAGCATATATCGTGTGAACAGGCCCTTTGTTCGTGTCTTTCGTTCTCTTTTGCTTCTGGTATGTCGGATTTAATTGTGATTTCTACAGGAGTTTTCTTTGAGATGCTGCTTTTTGGCTTAGCAGGGTAGTTTGGACGTCACGGAAACCATGTTTTTAAAAATAAAGGTGTTTATAGGTTTGCCGTTGGTGTGGGTCCATCTGTGACTTCGTAGCTTCGGAATGTACAGATTGATAGATCAATTTAATCGAGAGGTTTTTAACTAGATTTGATGGAAATCCTTTATACCTTTCTTTTTTATGGTAAGCGCTTATCGCAGTTTATACAGTTTTTTAACTCACGAAAGCGGGTTTGTCATACTTGTAGTTGTAACACGTATACTCCCACACTACTGGGTAGTTTAGTGACCACAGCTACGCACTAACAGAAAACTGAAGAGGTAGTAGTAAACGTAATTTAAGAGGAGATATGGTAGATGCAAGCCTCCAGCGATTTTGGATTTAGTCACGGAATTTAATTCCTAGTCCACTTGTCAAATTGACACTGTAAATAAAATCATAAGATGTCTTTTACGTTTTGATTGATTATGTTACTTTGACATAGCCCAAAGTGGAATAGGAATTAAATTACTTGACTGTAGGTCGATTCACAAGAGTTGGCACGAATGGATTGAACAAAAGTAATGTCACCTATCACTGTGAGTGCCGTCCTTTGAACCGATGTTCGAATTTCAAACCGAAAACCTGTTACTATTTTACACACTAGTATACTTTCATTCAATCATTCAAGCCATTCGTGCCAGCGCTTGTGAATCGACCTGTACTAAAATTATATTTGATGAATAGGGTTACGATTTTGGTGGCATACAGTGGTTCTTGAATCCATGGAGTCTTAAGTTTATTTTATTTTATTTATTTTATTTATTTATTTAGAAACAAACAGTCTCGTATAATTGTATGTAACACAGACAATAATTAAATAGTAGACTTACAGTCTCCTTAATGAAAACATAACTAAACCCTTTAGTTATTAACAAATGATTAAACTACAGTGCCTAAACGAATGCGTGCTAACACAAATAAAAGTAAACACAAAGAAAATAAGAAAAGGGAAAAAATAAAAAATAAAATAAAAATAACAGTAACAATAACAACCGCTTATTCCATTTCTGCAATACACTTCAAAGACAGTCTTTTGAAGCCATTAAGCTTTCGCCCAAAAATATCCAAACACGAAAATTTTTCGTTGTACAGTCTGCATGCCCTTTTAATGAAACCATTACCTGCATATGCTGTTCGACTGCGGGGTATATAAAAAAGAGGTTTTTTTCTACACGATCGCTCACAACGACGGGGTACTCTAAGGGAAAGGGAGTGTAGTAACATAGGGGCATCAATAAGATTATTAATAATTTTAAAAAGAATAAGAACATCAATACGTTCCCGACGATATTTTAAAGATGTGATATTTTGTCTTTTCATTGCCGTAACGTAATCTGAGTATTTATTTGTAGTGCGATACTCAATTGCCTTAACAAACTTTTTTTGCACTTTCTCTATTCTGTCTCCGTGTATTTTATAAAGAGGGTTCCAAACGGCGCTCGCAAACTCTAAACGACTACGGACGTAACTATTAAATAGTACCTTATAAGTTAAAAGTCTCTTAAAGGGTTTCCCTGCACGCAAAATAAAACCTAACTGTTTAAATGATTTATTAAGTATACTATCGATGTGAGGTGTAAAAGTGAGTTTTGAGTCCATAACGACACCGATATCACGAATCTGACTAACACGAGCAAGCTCTTTATTACACAGTTTATAGTTGAAATTGATATCAGTCTTTTTCCTACTAAAACTGATAATGGAACATTTGTCAGGGTTTAAGAACAAATTATTTGAAGAACAAAACGTTACAAAGTTATCCAAATCGTTTTGAAGGATATTACAATCGTCTAAATTTCGTATAACCCTAAAAATCTTTGCGTCGTCAGCGTATAAGAGCAAATTTGAGTTATTTATGCATTCCGTGATATCATTTATGTACAGGATAAATAACAATGGGCCCAGGTGAGATCCTTGAGGAACACCCGAAGTAATAGGTCTATACTGAGAAGTATATCCTCCCAACGCTACAGCCTGCGAACGATTTTCAACATAGGATTTCAACCAACGAAAGAGATCACCATGTATACCGAAATGCCAAAGCTTCAAGAGTAAGCGTTTATGACAAATTTTATCAAATGCCTTGGCAAAATCGGTATACACTGCGTCCACCTGATAGTTGTTATCCAATGCGTCTAATATAATTTCCGTGTAAGAAAGCAGATTTGAATCAACACTACGACCGCTGAGAAAACCATGCTGATTTGGAATGATATGATGACGTACAGCAATAGACAGTTGATTGGTTACAATTTTTTCCAAAATCTTACCAAATTGACACAATTTCGAGATAGGTCGATATTTTTCTATGTCATGGCTGACCGCACCCTTTGGTATTGGAGTAACCAGTGCACGTTTCCAAATAGAAGGCACGCACCCCTCCTTAATGGACTTCTCGAAAAGTAATGTAACAGGTTCAGTTAACTTAGATGAGCACCTCTTAATTATAATGGGATGAATACAATCAGTACCAGCACCCTTATTAATATTTATTGAATTTAGGTACTTATAAACAAGATCTGAAGTTATAAAAATTGTATCCATATCGACAACTGTGTTATTTATTGGTGGAAGGTTGTTCAAGTCTAAAGTACTATAACTAGATTTTTCAAACACTGAATGGAAATGTTCATTAAATAAATCGCATATCAGTGCACCACTAGTAGCCGTAATACCCTTATAATGCATAACTTGTGGAAGACGATTTTTTGCAGAAATTGATTTTATGTAAGTCCAAAAGAATTTGGGGTGAGTTTTAATTTTAGTTTCAGTATAATTAATGTAACTTTTATAATATTGAGGTTCCAGTTTTAAGATTCTTTTCTTTAAAACCTTATAACTGTCGCGATCCAAAGGATTCCCGTACGTCTTCCAAAGTTTATGATATTTCTTTTTTTCATTCAATAGTCTTCTAAGCCGTCCAGTATGCCATGGAGGCTTTGAACAAGAAAAACGTTGGGGAACCCTTGGAACATGTTTATCTATTAATTTATTTAGTATATCATAAAATAATAGTACACACTCTGCTAATGCTCGGCCTGAGAAAAGTTTGAACCACTCGATTTTAGACAAATCAAGATTTATTTCGTTAAAATTAGCCTCAAAGAAACGATACACATAAGTAGGGGCTGGTTTAAGAGAAGCCGTGTAAATAATACTCAATTCTATTTGAAGAGCCTTATGGTGGAAATCCTCAGGTGTTAAGGGGTTTTCACAGGCGGTTACGATGCAATTTTTAATGCAAAAAATAAGATCGAGAATTCGGTCGTTAATATTTAAGCAACTGTTATACTGATCCAAACCTGAAAACGATAAAAATTCGCCCAATAGACGTACAGATAAAGAGTTAGTACTGTCAAGGCTCATTATGGGACAATCACTAATTATCCACTGAGCGTCTGATACATTAAAGTCGCCTGTTATAAGGAAAACATCATTAGGATTTTCTATTACTATCTGACTACAAATATCAAAAAAGTTTTCCAACGTATCCCTATACAGAGGCCCATGCGGAATATAAACGCAACAGATATTTAAAAATGTATTTCCTTGGATGCCATGCTGCGATAAAGGTAACGATATCCAAATGCACTCGGAGGCAGCGGGAGAGGGGCAGGGCCAGGCACGGCGCGCGGGCCAACGCTCGCAGCGCACGGCGACCGCCACCCCCCCGCCCCGCTCCGCGCCGCTCTCATCAGCTGATCTATCGCAACGATAAACAGTGTATCTACTATCGAATAGTTCCCGATCATAAAAACTAGAATTTAACCAACTCTCAGTAATACAAATAAAGTCATAATTTGATACTGCAACTTGTGAGTAAAAATCGTGTGTTTTAGTACGAAGCCCGCGTACATTCTGGTAATAACCAATGATGTTAGAGGTGGTAGCCATTGAAGCGGTTAGAAAATACATAGATAATGCAATTACATACACCATTGCTATTTGTAATTAGATACCATACTATCGAGCGCAATAATGTTGCATTTAAATGTTTAATAAGGGATTGACGTTGTGAGCAAAATAAAATGTGAAGATAAGTTGTTATTATTTTGTGGGCAGATGTAGTCGTTATTTTATGGGCAGGCAAAAACAAATGAACAATAGCTTCACTAGAGATGCAGGCTGCAAAGTTATGACATGGCACATTGTAATTTTTTAGGTTTAAAAAGTGAAATAAAACCAAAAGTAGTCAATTTATCTTGTTAAAGTCAAAGTTCCTATTTATCACCATAACCTTGGACGTCTCAGATCTTCTAGCTAAGATTTTGCAGTCTCGTATCCATAGGTAAGAGAGTTTATTATCCTTTTTGAGTTCCCGGGCGCGCTTCAGCAGCGCCTTACTCGCCGGAGTCAAATGATCGCCCAGGTACAGGTTCCCGGCCGGGCCGTTGAGGCCGATAGAGGATGTTGTGATGCCTTTACGCGCCCGAACTGCCGATAGGAGTTCGTCCTTGTGCATGCGGCGGGTAAACCTGACGATAACAGCCGGAGCACGAATGTTCGACGACCGCTCTAAGTCGTTATCGCCGCCATCGCCACTGTCCACGGCCTGGAAGCGTCGCACCCGTTGTATACTGTCGATATGATAAACTTCAAATTTTAATCCCACTACGGTATATATGTTTTGAAGGATGCTGATCAGGTTTTCTCCTTTTTTGAATGGCAGGCCTGAAATTTCGATATTATTTATCCTTGAATATTGATCCCGAGCCTCAGATTCTTGTTGGAGGGTACATATGACTGCCGTTGCTGCATTAAGGTCGGACTGCAATTTAGACACAAGTCCGGTTTTTTTCTCGACTTTGTTTACCCTATCATCTAAGTCAGAGAATCGAGACTCCATCTCATTAAATTTTTCGTCAATATTCTTGGTGCCATCTTTGCAGGCCTGCAAATCAGACTGTACCAAATTAAAATCAACTCGAAGTTCCTTAATCTCCTTAAGGACAGATGCGAATCCCTGCTGCATCTCGTTTGATACACTGGAGACAACGGTATCGCCAGCGGTACAGGTGGGGTTTTGTGCAATGCGAGGAGTAGGTTGTTTTTCTCTTGCCACGGAGCTCGAGTCACTCGGTATAGAATTATTACTACCGGTGGCGCGACAAGATGTACAGCGCCAATTCGCTTTTTTGTCGGTAGTCATCCTACGGTAGGTAGTTTCAGCAACTCCAGCACAGGCATAATGGAAGTTTCCTTTACAGACACTGCAAAATACAGCGTCCGTAACCGCTTGATGGCACTTAGCACAGTTCATGTTAGGTTAGAAATTGTATGAGTAGGCGCGTTCGCCCGACGTACACAAAAATGAAAATATTTTGAAATAAGACAGCACTGAAGGTCAAAATAATAATCTGTCTATAATAATTAGGTAATAGCGACTCTATGGATTGTAGAACCATGATATGCTACCATAAGTCCTAACCCTACTGATGAACTAACTAAACTTCTACACGTTCGACGTGTACTCTGACTAAACCCATCACTTAATGCCTAGCTACTTCACAGCTCTAGAAGAAAACCGTTCATCGCTGGAGCTTGAGCTCTCTCGTCTGCAGAACGTGTTGAAAGAATCCGAGACAGGGGGAGAACACGTGACTAGAGAACTGAGGGCTACTGAAGCGCAGCTGAAGAGGGAGAGGGCTGCGTTAGAGCAGGCCAACCATGATATCAAGGAGCTACAGTCAAGGTAGGAAAAACGTTATATTCACTACCGGAATACAGGTTACTCGCGTTGTGTAATGTTTCTGTTATCATTTGCAGTTCAATTTGAAAATAAGTTTATTTTCTTTTAAATGTACAAGATGATTGACAAATCGATCGGTGCGCTGCACGTTGCGTGTGTAACACTTTCTAGTCTAGATTTTATAGATTTAGCTAACTTTGTCTACTAAAACAACCTACATGAAGTTTGGACGAGAATGTAACTTTCAAAGTCAATTTATTACCTTCTTTTGGTCCATAAGGCCAGCGGTTATGGAAGAAATGCATTCCGTCACTTCGATACTATCTTTTCTCTTCACTTTCCCAACTTGTTAGCACTTAATCACGCTGATATTTGCACAAATAGAACATCAACAAACAGATATAATTTTTCTTGTTTAGCCATTAACTGTCAAACGTAACGTTTCGATACTTCTTTGTTTACATTTCTGGATTTCATCCGCGGCTGTCACCTTTGACAGCCGTCCATATATTTTTCTTACAATTGAACTTGTTTCAGCTTCCACATGAATATATTCTAATCCTGAGCATCATGTAGGACATTTAATCATAGATCTTCACTAATTACTAAAATATATAATTCATTTACTTACAATTTGGCTGGTCATTATTAGTCTTCCGTGTCGAACAAAACGCAGCCGTAAGTTGGCAACCCGGTAATTTTTGGTTTCGTTTCAGGCAAGTTGTGTTCGAGTGTATGGATAAACGTCACCCATTTTGGCTTTTTATTTTAGTAATGCTTTTCGGTAAAAATAGGATGAAGTCTGAAGTTTCCCTTCTATTCCCCATTCTTTATGTGTGTTCGTTTTTCAATAAATTATGTCTTTGATTTCGGTCGGTTTCGTCCAAATAAATCTCTAGCTTCAACGACGAAACGGAACACATGACTATTGGTTCTCGATCTTTCTATCGACCTTTTTTGACCTCTGCATTCAGATTTTTCTCGACCATGTGAACACACACAATTTTAAGTCGCTGGATCAATTTCTCGCTTCGGGGTGAGTTTTGAGTCGAAAAGGTGTCTTTTATTTGCCTAATGTGGTGACATTCTAATAAATCTGTTCAATTACTTTCAGCGTTCGGCCCAGATTGTTTAATTTAACTTCAAATGATGTCCTAACTAAGGAGAATCACTACTGTGTCTGTCCACGTTTTGTCCATCCACTACTCAGGTGAGGTTTCTAAACTTATTTATTCGTGTCTAGTTGGAAGCGGTGACATTGTTTTGTTGACAATGTTTCTCAAAGCATTTGTTTTAATTTCAGTTATTCACCGATGAAAATTCCTTAATTTATTATGATACTTCAACGTCGCTTCACTCTTTTACGGCGGCCCCGCAACTACACGGGTGTGCTGATGTCCGACGATTTGGTCCCAGAACAAAACTATCACTATTGAGGGAGAAAACGAAGTCCAACCGCGTGTACATCGGGTACCGCGATCCACAAGTCAGATTCTGCTACAATTCAATGGTAACGGCGGACGCTGTTTGACCTGTAGCCAAGCTGTGTCTGACCTCTGTCCATACGGGATCCTGCGGGTGATGTTCTCCGGGTAAAACTCCGTGTTTCATTTCAACCAACACCCTCAAACTCGTACTTCTAAAGCCGGTAAATTCTAACCTTTTCTTGAATAACTATAGAATAACGGTACCAAAGCAACCGAGAAAGCCTCGCTCTTAAGTAACTACTTATAAGATAATCCTAGTGCCAACTTGGCAATCTGTAAAGAGGGTAAGGGGAGGACTTAATTAATAAATGTTTACTTGTTACTGATTTATGACTTTTATTTAGCATGTTCTCATTTTGACGGTGAACTCATCTGGCGCTCATAAGTATAAATTTGATGAGTCTCCACTGCTCTGGTCGCCTTCGAATCACACGGCCTGTTCTCATGCTCGGTTTATTTCAGTGGCGCCCAACGTGGGGCCAGTTTGAGAATTTGCTAAGTAAATTTAACAGGTTGCTTTGGAATAAGTATTTTTATTATAACTGAGTAGTGTATAAGATATTTCTTTTGTGTTTTATTATTAAGAAACATAACCCAATAAGGGAAAATGTTTATTGTTATCGGGATTTAAACTATAAATCTGAATCTTTAAAGGTTTGAACTTAGAAATTTAAAACCTTACTTGAAGTTTTAAATGAAATTTTCTCATCCTAAATTTATTAGAAATTTGCATTGAAACTTGAAGTTAAACTTGTTTTTAAACTCGAATTTGCTGGTAATCCTTAACTTCGTGGTTTGATTTAACTAGTTTACTGTGATACAACTTATTTATAAATTATTCTTTTTTCTGGTTTAGTATCAGTGTTTTAAGCTGTTTTTATTGAGACTGTCTGTTGTTCAAATTTACTGTAATTTTATACTATGAACAGTTAGAACTAACTTGTAATATTTTAATATTATTAGACTTGTAATTTTTTTTTCGGACGCTTTGGGTTGCTATTAATTTAACCTTAATTCTCTTATACCAGCGAAATAAGAGTTGTTTTTTTTATTGTGTTGGACTTCGGCTTTATTCTTAATGGTCTACTATTTATTTCCATAATTTTAGTACAAAACAAGATGGACTTTTTATTAGCCGGTTGCAGTATTGCACATCTGAAAAAAGACGAAATCAGTCATGAACTAGTTATTAGAGGTTGTAAGGTAAATCCAGTATCTCGTCGTCATAGTTTACAACAGGTGCTTGCACAGACAGCCGAACTAGCTAATAAAGGTGGTGTAAATTTTAATCTTTCTGGAAGTTCAGACGTGTCGATGGAAGTATCAGTCCTACATACTTTGAAATCCCTATCTGGTAAAAATCTAGGAAATTTTCACATTAAAGATCTAGTCCGTCCTGGCGAAGCTGCGCCCACTTCTTAATGTTAGATATTTCCCTGTGTGGTATCCGGGTCCGAATCGTGCCACTCCATTTCTTCCGTGGATGTCGTAAGAGCCGACAAAGGAGATGAAGGCTTCCAATACCGTTGGGCGATGGGCTTACAACCATCACCCCTACGCTGGTAAACATCTAAGCCTAATTGTGTAACTCTACCTTTCCTACTCTAAGAATAAAGGTGGTATTTATTATGAGTTACTATATTCATATTTCATTATTGACGTTTTCTGGAGTAAAGCTTAGTGTTTGTAATTAACATCACCGGTCTTTGCTCAGATTCTTTGTTTCAACGTCTCTACTGCAGACATCGTATCTGCTTTGTCAACGGATAGCTTGTTAGGACTGAGTGTCTCGTCCTCATCTAATAAAATTCTTTCATATTCCACGGGACTACTTTCTCGTGTATAGCTCATTGGTCGTGTGTCACGCCTGAGGTATGTAGCCTAAGCTAAAGGCTCTAAACTAACTTAACATTGGTGTCGCTCATCTAAGCGTCTCGCCTCCTTTACTCACTCTTATAAATATTGTAATCTTACAGAAGATGATACTTTTCGAAGTTAATTATATATAAAATGCTGAAAAAAGTAAATATTTGCAAAACTGTTTTCCAGCCTCATTTTTTTGTTGGATTCTAGGTATTTGAGAAATGGTCAGCATAGTCTGCCTTTCCGATCCTATTCCAAAGTGCATTGTTAATAAAGTAAACATCTAATGCCATAGTTAATAATTTTGAAATAGGAGAATTTGAGTCGACTCACTCATTCATTACTAGTAAATTGTAAGTTAGCAAGTACCGTGTAATTTTATTAGGTTAGTGCGCGCACATATTAGTTAAGTCGTAGTGTGAAGGGGTTTAGGTTATCCGTGGAACGTTAGGATACCTACTCTCCGACACATGATTTCATTTGTCTGCCCAAAATTGGCACAGATAAACCAATTTTCTTTGGATTTTCTTCGTATTGTCCAAAAACTTAGTTGTAAGCATTAGGTCTCACATATTAGTTAAGTTGTAGTGTGAAGGGGTTTAGGTTATCCGTGGAACGTTAGGATACCTACTCTCCGACACATGATTTCACATGTCTGCCCAAAATTGGCACAGATAAACCAATTTTCTTTGGATTTTCTTTGTATTGTCCAATAACTTAGTTGTAAGCATTAGGTCTCACATATTAGTTAAGTTGTAGCGTGAAGGGGTTTAGGTTATCCGTGGAACGTTAGGATACCTACTCTCCGACACATGATTTCACATGTCTGCCCACACTTGGCACAGACATTTTTTTTTATGTTTGGACTTTTCTTTGCTGTCCAGAACATAGACATAGGCATATTTGTTAAATTAGTTAAGTAGTAGTGTGAAGAGGTTTAGGTTCTCCGTGGAACGTTAGGAAGCCTACTCCACGACACATGATTTCACTTGTCTGCCCACACTTGGCACAGACAAACCATTTTCTACTTTTCTACAGTTGTGCAAGACGTATCTGTATAGTATGCTCCTCTTATAGTTTAATTTAGTAAAGTGTATAGGACCACTAAGTAGTCTAGATTCCGTCGCTTACACCATGGGTGTAAACGGTCTGAAAATATTTCTTACTTTACTCTTCTTATTTGGTGATAAGCCATTCTGCCCTACGTTGTCAGAATGTGTCTTGCTTATTTCACCTCAAAGCTCACTAGCTACCTCTAGCTTCATGCTTCTCATACTTAGGTCTCTGATATTCTTTCTTCTGTTCAGTTAAACCATGTCTTAAATACTAAAAAAAATAACATAATTTATCTCTACTACTCCCCTTTTATGTTTACTCATAGCGAGGAGGCTTATAATAATTTTATTTCAGAATTTAGTTAATTCTGAAATAAAATTATTTTACCCAACTAAAACGGTACTGTAACACTTTCTAGTCTAGATTTTATAGATTTAGCTAACTTTGTCTACTAAAACAACCTACATGAAGTTTGGACGAGAATGTAACTTTCAAAGTCAATTTATTACCTTCTTTTGGTCCATAAGGCCAGCGGTTATGGAAGAAATGCATTCCGTCACTTCGATACTATCTTTTCTCTTCACTTTCCCAACTTGTTAGCACTTAATCACGCTGATATTTGCACAAATAGAACATCAACAAACAGATATAATTTTTCTTGTTTAGCCATTAACTGTCAAACGTAACGTTTCGATACTTCTTTGTTTACATTTCTGGATTTCATCCGCGGCTGTCACCTTTGACAGCCGTCCATATATTTTTCTTACAATTGAACTTGTTTCAGCTTCCACATGAATATATTCTAATCCTGAGCATCATGTAGGACATTTAATCATAGATCTTCACTAATTACTAAAATATATAATTCATTTACTTACAATTTGGCTGGTCATTATTAGTCTTCCGTGTCGAACAAAACGCAGCCGTAAGTTGGCAACCCGGTAATTTTTGGTTTCGTTTCAGGCAAGTTGTGTTCGAGTGTATGGATAAACGTCACCCATTTTGGCTTTTTATTTTAGTAATGCTTTTCGGTAAAAATAGGATGAAGTCTGAAGTTTCCCTTCTATTCCCCATTCTTTATGTGTGTTCGTTTTTCAATAAATTATGTCTTTGATTTCGGTCGGTTTCGTCCAAATAAATCTCTAGCTTCAACGACGAAACGGAACACATGACTATTGGTTCTCGATCTTTCTATCGACCTTTTTTGACCTCTGCATTCAGATTTTTCTCGACCATGTGAACACACACAATTTTAAGTCGCTGGATCAATTTCTCGCTTCGGGGTGAGTTTTGAGTCGAAAAGGTGTCTTTTATTTGCCTAATGTGGTGACATTCTAATAAATCTGTTCAATTACTTTCAGCGTTCGGCCCAGATTGTTTAATTTAACTTCAAATGATGTCCTAACTAAGGAGAATCACTACTGTGTCTGTCCACGTTTTGTCCATCCACTACTCAGGTGAGGTTTCTAAACTTATTTATTCGTGTCTAGTTGGAAGCGGTGACATTGTTTTGTTGACAATGTTTCTCAAAGCATTTGTTTTAATTTCAGTTATTCACCGATGAAAATTCCTTAATTTATTATGATACTTCAACGTCGCTTCACTCTTTTACGGCGGCCCCGCAACTACACGGGTGTGCTGATGTCCGACGATTTGGTCCCAGAACAAAACTATCACTATTGAGGGAGAAAACGAAGTCCAACCGCGTGTACATCGGGTACCGCGATCCACAAGTCAGATTCTGCTACAATTCAATGGTAACGGCGGACGCTGTTTGACCTGTAGCCAAGCTGTGTCTGACCTCTGTCCATACGGGATCCTGCGGGTGATGTTCTCCGGGTAAAACTCCGTGTTTCATTTCAACCAACACCCTCAAACTCGTACTTCTAAAGCCGGTAAATTCTAACCTTTTCTTGAATAACTATAGAATAACGGTACCAAAGCAACCGAGAAAGCCTCGCTCTTAAGTAACTACTTATAAGATAATCCTAGTGCCAACTTGGCAATCTGTAAAGAGGGTAAGGGGAGGACTTAATTAATAAATGTTTACTTGTTACTGATTTATGACTTTTATTTAGCATGTTCTCATTTTGACGGTGAACTCATCTGGCGCTCATAAGTATAAATTTGATGAGTCTCCACTGCTCTGGTCGCCTTCGAATCACACGGCCTGTTCTCATGCTCGGTTTATTTCACGTGCAGGCTGATAGTGCGGGGAGTGCATAATTGCAAGCTGCTAATTTAAATTGTATTAATAAGACTATTTAAAACCGAAATTGTGTTTTGTTATTTTGGCTACGCTTTTGTTTACGCCACAGGGCCTATGTTCTCTCCATAGAAGCATAATTATTTGTGTCATGTTGTGGTATTGATTTTTTAATGTGAAAAAGGAGGCAGATTAGCAAGCGGCTCACTAGATGGCCGAAGGACACTTAAGGCCGAACCCTTTATTCAAACCACGGACAAATACCCTTACCTCGGGTAAAAAATTGATACATTTTGTATGGGTAAATGACAAATTTTAACCCGAAGTAAATCTTAATTATCTGTCCGCGGTTTGAATATAAGGTTCGGCCGTTACAGGTCACGTTACTTTGATTAATTTTATTAAATGGCTTCGGATGTCATAATCGTGGAGTGACATCGACCAGCTGTTTAAAACGATCGGCGCCATTTTGTTTCACGGTTTGGCCCGAGGCATGTGCCTCAACCTGTCGTTTCAATTGTTCTACCAAGTCCTAGGCCCGTATTAATAAACTAATCTCAACTTTAATGCTCGTCTCCTAATCTTAAACTTATCATAATTGGTTAAACCTCTACTGTTACTGGAAGAGCGGGGCCTTCTGTCACAAGTATATTATTATGCTTACTAGAAGGACCCAACCTTTGTATTGTTTTTAAATTTTGTGATAACCAATAAATCATTTTTCATTTTCATGCTCGTCTCGAGATGCGTCAAAAATGACAGTGTTCTATGGTTAGACGTTTACTTTGACGTGTCTTGTGACGGGCATCTCAGCCAAAATGTGTTTATTAATACGGCCCCTAGTCAGCCGGTATCTACTCTAGTTCGTACGTTTAGGTTGAATCTCGTTACAGGCTTCAAAACGAGAGCGAGGAGCGCGAGCGCACGGCTAGCGAGGCGGGCGCGGCACGACGGCACGGCGCCGAGATGGAGGCGATGCTGGCGGCCGCGCGCGCCGACCTCGCCGCCAGCCGCCAGCGCGGCGCCGAGCTCGAGGAGGCCTGCCGCGCGAGGGACCAGGTCAGCACCCACCCTTTTTAGGGTTCCGTACCAAAATGATAAAAATAAACCCTTCTGGTGAGACTTTGGCGGGTGGTAGGACCTTGTGCAGGGTCCGTCCGGATTGCTACCACCATCTTATCCATTAAACTACCGCCAAACAGCAGTGTTTGCATTGTTGTGTTCCAGTTTGGGGATAAGACAGCCGGTGAAATGACTAGCATAGAGGCATTCCATCTTAGTCCTCAGGGTTGGCAACGCATTTGCAGTCTTAGGATTGCATTGCAGTCTTGTGAATGCGATTGTCTATGGGTCACAGTTTCCACTTACCATCAGGTGGCCTGTGTGCTCGTTTGTCTTCTCTATGCCATAAAAAAAAAACAGTCTGTCAGTTTGTATGTCACTGCAGTTTTTTATGATATAGAGAAAGCGAACGGCAAACAGCACACCCAACGACATTTGCATTCTCAAGACTACAGTCTTAAGACTGCAATCCAAAGACTACCAATGCCTTACCCACCCTAAGGACTAATTGGGTATTCTTTAATTACTAGTATGCATACAACCAAAAACTAAACTTCATTTGCTTTATAACATACTAGTATACATAAAAAGATATATCTAACGCACCCCAAAATAGACTGAGCCGTCTTATTATGTTGACGATTTCAATGTAATTTCCTCTCAAAGAGCTTGATATTTAGTAAACTGTTCAAATTCAAACAGAGTCCTAGACCCTGGATAGATCCTGGAGTGAAATTGGAATTACGATAAAATTTTTACCCATGTATATATCGATCTATTTTTTGCCATGCTATATGTATATAGCATACAGGTCGATTCACAAGAGTTGCCATGAATGGATTGAACGAAAATAATGTCACCTATCATTGTGTGAGTGCCGTCCTTTGAACCGAAGTTCGAATTTCGAACCGAAAACCTGTTACTATTTTACACACTAGTTTACTTTCATTCACTCATTCAATCCATTCGTGCCAGCTCTTGTGAATCGACTTGTACATGTTATTTTTATTCTTGTAATGAAAGATATTTTTAACCGATTCAAGTGTTTGACACTTTTAAACTTTCGCCTTTCCAACACATAATTAAAGTTAGTTTTATCGCGTTAAGAAGCCTGTGGGCCTAGGATGATTACGTTTATCACGTGACAAGATGTGAATAAAGCATCCGTCACTCTCGTACTTATAATATACGTGTCAGAAATTTATGGATGTTTTATCGACATTTTGTCACGCGATAAACGCAATCATCCTAGGCCCTCTAGTTTTAATTTAACTTAAAAAATCACGTGTTTGCCACAGGAGTTGTTGCTCCGCTTGGAAGACTGCCGCTCGAAGGAGCGCCGGTTGGAGGAGCTTAAGCACAACCTGGAGGTGTGCCTCGCCGATGCC